>JAHPZR010051544.1:15000-16871 GCA_019787425.1 Platygyra sinensis | reverse complement strand
GCGAAGCCCGAGTTAAAGCTCTTAGAGCGTCTAGGTGTTTTTTTTTTTTACCTTTTCGGTAATTTCGTGTCCTCCTTCCGACACCCCTTCTCCTCTCAAGTTGTCCAATTTCCGTGAGAAACGTTAGCTTATGTATTACGTTACTGTTAGTGCTGTGTTTTAGCTCAAGACATTAACTTCTTTCGCCTCAGACTTGCAGGCTGTTAACATCATAATTTTACCCTACTGATTTTCTCCTCAGGAACAAGCCGACCGGGACAACACTATCAGACGTTTTTATACGACGATAACCTCCTTTCACAGCCGACGGACTTCAAAACAGCTCACTTATCAGCTGTGTCACGTGTATGCACGGTGCACTCGCAAGTGTCTCCATGCCAGGCCCCTGCCTATTAATGCACATCTGGTAGCATCCGAGCCAGTACATCATGTGACCAATGGTGGAAACGGAAGGTAGGTTTTTTTTTGGGCAAGATTTTCAGCAAGTTCTTTACTCTCGTGGGCCCTCGTTTACATGTTTTAAGCGGGGTTGTCGTGTTCAACTTTTAGGGGCGGAGATATTGTCGCGATTTGGAGAAGTCTGCAAAAGCCCATTTCGAAGTCCGCGACAAAATGAAAGGAGCGCTGTATTTTACGTAAAGAGTTAGCTGGATAATTCTGTGTAAATTATGTAACTCGAAATATCAGTTTTATGGAGAAAAGATGAAACCCTGCCCCCCCCCAAAGACAACCGGTGATGTTATATCGTCCATCATCGTGTCCTTTTCCCCCCACAAGGGAAACGGGACCTTCAAGTGGATATTACGTCCAGTATAGGTGAATGTAATGCTTCGATAAAGAGATACGTAGTTGACGGTTTATACACTGTACAATAATGAAAGAATTGTAAACTAAACAGAATAGTCAACATCAATAGAAAACAAAAGACTATGGGACAATACTGCAGCAATATATAGTGACTCGCAAACAATGGTTAAACAAGACGTTCTGATTTATGCCAGTTTCGTGCACCCTAAGAAGGAGCCAGGGACTTTTTTGAAAGTGCTGTTTCGTTTTTGTCAGAATTACAGTTGGAAAACAAAGCGTTACGTAGCTTAGCTTTATGCAGGTTGAAAGTGCGAACATTAGTTTGTTTAGTTCTAAGTCATTATGTAAACTAAAAGAGGACTTTAGACAAGTTCAGAGGTGGATGCATCACGGAATGCGAGACAGCTTTGTGAACATCGTTTCTTCTGAGTACTGATGGCACAGTTGATCGAAATGCGGCTATTACTAAGCTAGCATTTAACGGCAACTTCCTGTTGAGTAAACTGGAATTTATCTGCTAATTTTCAACCCAAAATTGAGTTTAGCCAGCATGAGTTCTGTAGTACAAGTGCAAGGAAGTCGTGATTGAAAGATTGTAAAACTTTATTTAGTATTTAACATCAATCCTGATTAGAAAAGCCGGGTTAATAATTTCTTAAGAAAAGTAAAATTAATTTTACCCAAGAATCTTATTTTTGTTGTTTGCGTACTAACTCGTAAGCAATCTGTACATGTCAGATCGGAAAACTATTCACTACTTGCTCAATACCATAATGCACCTCTTTAACCCCCCAAAATTTTGCATACTCATTGTTTGCAATTTCTCCTGGGACATGAACATGTCCCAAGAGTAATCCTATGCCTATGCAAATTTTTGGGGGGTAAAAGAGGTGTATTATGGGATTTGTGCAAGTAGAGAATAGAGTTCTGACTGAGCCATGGCGACTGGGGCGAGTTCAGTTGCATTTTGCGGTGAACTAGACCCTGGGCACGAGTCAATTTTGCCTCTAAACGTGATCATTTTCTGAATTTTGTAAAGCTACTAAAAAAAATATAAATTCGTA
>JAHPZR010051544.1:0-5000 GCA_019787425.1 Platygyra sinensis | reverse complement strand
TCGCAGAAACGCCACCCTTAAAATGGCACTTGAGCATTCTTATACTACGAATTTATATTTTTTTTAGTAGCTTTACAAAATTCAGAAAATGATCACGTTTAGAGGCAAAATTGACTCGTGCCCAGGGTCTAGTTCACCGCAAAATGCAACTGAACTCGCCCCAGTCGCCATGGCTCAGTCAGAACTCTATTCTCTACTTGCACAAATCCCATAATACACCTCTTTTACCCCCCAAAAATTTGCATAGGCATAGGATTACTCTTGGGACATGTTCATGTCCCAGGAGAAATTGCAAACAATGAGTATGCAAAATTTTGGGGGGTTAAAGAGGTGCATTATGGTATTGAGCAAGTAGTGAATAGTTTTCCGATCTGACATGTACAGATTGCTTACGAGTTAGTACGCAAACAACAAAAATAAGATTCTTGGGTAAAAATTAATTTTACTTTTCTTAAGAAATTATTAACCCGGCTTTTCTAATCAGGATTGATGTTAAATACTAAATAAAGTTTTACAATCTTTCAATCACGACTTCCTTGCACTTGTACTACAGAACTCATGCTGGCTAAACTCAATTTTGGGTTGAAAATTAGCAGATAAATTCCAGTTTACTCAACAGGAAGTTGCCGTTAAATGCTAGCTTAGTAATAGCCGCATTTCGATCAACTGTGCCATCAGTACTCAGAAGAAACGATGTTCACAAAGCTGTCTCGCATTCCGTGATGCATCCACCTCTGAACTTGTCTAAAAGTCCTCTTTTAGTTTACATAATGACTTAGAACTAAACAAACTAATGTTCGCACTTTCAACCTGCATAAAGCTAAGCTACGTAACGCTTTGTTTTCCAACTGTAATTCTGACAAAAACGAAACAGCACTTTCAAAAAGTCCCTGCTCCTTCTTAGGGTGCACGAAACTGGCATAAATCAGAACGTCTTGTTTAACCATTGTTTGCGAGTCACTATATATTGCCGCAGTATTGTCCCATAGTCTTTTGTTTCTATTATTTGACTATTCTGTTAGTTTACAATTCTTTCATATTTACAGTGTATAAACCGTCACTACGTATCTCTTTATCGAAGCATTTACATCTTGACGTAATATCACTTGAAGGTCCTGTTTCCCTTGTGGGGAAAAGGACACGATGATGACGATATAACATCACCGGTTTCTTTTTTTGCAGGGTTTCATCTTTTCTCCATAAAACTGATATTTCGAGTTACATAATTTACACAGAATTATCCAGCTAACTCTTTACGTAAAATACATCGCTCCTTTCATTCTGTCGCTGACTTGAATGGCTTTTGCAGACTTCTCCAAATCCAACAATATCTCCGCCCCTAAACGTTGAACACGACAACGATTAAAACAAGCAAACGAGGCCCACGAGAGTAAAGAACTTAACGAAAATCTTGCCAAAAAAACACTTACCTTCCGTTTCCACCATTGGTCACATGATGTCTGGCTCGAATGCTACCAGATGTGCATAATAGGCAGGGGCTGGCATGGAGACACTTGCGAGGCACCGTGCATACACGTGACACAGCTGATAAGTGAGCTGTTTGAAGTCCGTCTGCTGTGAAGGAGTTATCGTCGTATAAAACGTGATAGTGTTGTCCGGTCGGCTTGTTCCCTGAGGAGAAATCAGTAGGGTAAAATTATTATTTAACAGCCTGCAAGCCTGAGGCGAAGTTAATGTCTTGACTAAAACAAAGACTAACCGTAACGTAATATTATTCTCGAAAATGACAACTTGAGAGAAGGGGTGTAGGAGGAGACAGAAATTACCTGGAAAAGGTAAAAAAAAAAACCTAGACGCTCTAAGAGCTTTAACTCGGGCTTCGCATGGCAATATTAACCTCATACTTTACAAGTGAGCTTATAGAACACAATAACAAATAAAAGTATAAGGATACTTCAGCACAAGAGGTAATACGCTTAGATGTTACTATTCAAGTTTCTCCGTTGATATCGTCTTAGGTCAAACTGCATGTTGTTTGACTCATCTTCGAGTTCTCTTTGCGGACGATTCTTGGAGTTTTTCAACATCTGAGGTGTTCGACTCAGGTCGTAGTTGTTTTTCAGCCAATAGTCAGTTTATTTTTTTGCCAGTGTTCCGTTTACGTAGTTTAAATTCGTAAATAGCTCATTCGTCATCAAATACCATGTCGTAACAACGAGGATGATAATTCTTGGACCGTCCCGTTCCGAAAACGATCAACATCTTTGTATATAAGGATGAACGTCTAAGGGCGTGTTCTTTTTTTGTGTTCGTTCTTGATTCCTTTCCAAAAGCTACTTCACTAAATGCATGGTGCAATTCTCATCCGTATTCGGCGTTCATGTAACGAGCGAATCACATGATACTGTTCGTCGCGTTCTCGTTCCCCAGTTTCCCGCCCACTTCCTACGCATGGAACGCCTGGGAGACCCAATGACCCCCATTTCAGCGAAGCAAGGTGGTCCGTTTTACGGTAAACGGCCGATTGCCATTTTCCGCGAACACTTGGAAAAGTTTTCAAACTATTAAACAAAATGTGTTATTAACACGAAGGTTTTTGATGTTTAATAGTATGTAAGTAAACCACCCAGTATACGATAACCGCGACGCCGAAACAACCTATGCTGTCCTTCATAAAACATCCACGCCATCATTGACCACTACACCTTCATGGCTAGTTGATCCGCCAAATTTCCCCGCAAAATTTAATATATATAAAACGTTACTTTCTGTTGGAACTAGTTAATGAAACGAGTTAACCCAAACCACACGAAATAAAACGCTAAACTATTAAGCATGTTGGTCCCCCTTCTTGACACCCCCCCCCCCCCCCCCCCCCCCCCCCTCCTGTGCGTTTGAATCTGAATCATCAAAAATAACTAGTTCCGAAACTTGTCCAAGCCTTAAATTCTAAAGTCAGATTTATGGCATCGGCCATTCGGAAAGGCTTGGTTTACCAATGATGGCCATCGACCCGTTTGCGAAACGGAAAATTAGCCTCGGCTGACCAAGAACAGCTTGTATTGTGACCTCGGGCTTATCCTACCAGCAAAGCCCCCCATTCTTTTTTTTTTGTGATGTTAAAGTTTAAGAACGTCTTATCTTACCATAATTAAGCAGCTTGGGTCTTTTCCAGTCCGAAAATTAAGCTTCATAACGCACACTTTGGCCAAGGAACAGGAGGAGGGAATGGAAACTGATTCACACTACTTCTAAAGGAGATAAGCCGGTTGGGATGTGCGTATAGAGGGGCGACAGATATCAATAGACAGGCCAAACAGACAAGATCAGACAAAAAAAACAGGCAGTCATGTCTAGGGCAGGCCGGATGACCAGACAAACTGATAGACTGACAGTGACTGACCAGGTTTTTTTTCTTGACACGTACAACTTGGGTCTGATTAACTGTCTGATTTTTTCTGTATGACCTTTTTGAAATTAAAGACATACAAAAGAATCAAACAGTTAATCAGACAGACAGGAACCGTACACAGAAAAAACAATATGAAGGACACCCAATCTAGGTCCGATAAAATGAATGTCAGAGCGGTCCCTTACTAGCATAGGTCTTAGCTACGTTCTCATTTTATGTGTAGGGACGTGACTTCGATATCTAAAGGACGAGGCCTTCATGATCCTTGATAAGATCAGCTCAGATCACATATTCATTTATCCTGGAGCAGAAATTTCAACACAGTCAGCGTGTCAGTGATACACCCATTGATCTTAAGTGGACTCTTGGATCACCAAATCGGCCCCTCCCATCTATCCTGATGTTACCATTAAGTAGTTAAGCTATATACTATTTTAAAAATTCAATTTGAAAAAAAACACCAACAGCAGAGATAGGAATGCGTGTCATCACAATCCACTCTGAGGCATTAAGGAAGCATAAGAAAGAATTTTTTTTTTTTTTTTTTTTAGAAAGAAACCTTTCCCAATATTACATTTTTTTTTACCTAGTTGTTCATACTTACCTGGATTCCAAAGAGTGGCCTCTGCACAGTATAGAAAAGTCCTATCAAACTCGTCATGGATGTGTGATACCACTGTCCACCGTGGTGCCCTGGAGGGAACATTTCTGAGCTTTGCGGTCTGATTCAATACGTCGTTTGTCCTTCACAGAAACAGTCTCGTGTGTGCATGCCGCTTTCCCACCTGAACCACAAAACAAAAAGTGATTCTTTGGGGTCCGATATGCCTTTTCCCGCAGATCATTACAGGCCTCGCTGAAAACAGCACGCACTTCATGAACCCAGGACTTCGGTCAAACTGGACACCTCCCCCCCCTGCGTGATCTCCATCACGAGAAACAATATGATTTTGTGATGGCTTCAGTTTGCCTGTTCCTGGTCCCCACGTCTTTTGTACGAACTCGAACTAGAGAGCTTCTTTCACCATTAGCAGCCAGATCATTGATAAATTACCTGGGCACCTCACTGCACTTCTGGTGTTCTCTGCGCTCGAACCCTCGCTGCACAGTACTTAGTTGCATTTTGCATGCCCATTACTGGCCACAAAACAGCCAGCCGATTAGATGGAATCCCATCTTTCACCAGGTTGTGTCGAGACAGGATGTGTTACATCAGCACCATTAAGATTTGATCAAAACAGGGTCTCCAAAGGACGTGCGGTGGTGACTTATCGGACCGGATCAATCACATGATTGACTCCCACTAGCTAACTTGGAGTTTATCTTCAAAGAAGATATTGGCACGAGACTTGAGGTTTCGCTTGTTGACACAAACAGGAGTTTTGACCTGAACGCACTGGGTTGGAATTCCAATCACATTGTCGGCCCACCCGTGTTGATCTCTAGAGGTAAAAGGTCTTTAAGATGTTTCCCTGGCTAGGAACAAGCCCCTATGATAAGCTGTAGATTCAGGAACGTCTGCTGCCATTTGCAAAACATCTTTCACCTAATCAAATGAATAAGTAAAAACTTCAATCTTTTCAAACATGGTTGGTGCGTGCAATACTTTACGTTATAACTATACAGT
>JAHPZR010051543.1:0-20056 GCA_019787425.1 Platygyra sinensis | reverse complement strand
TAAAGACATAAGATGGGCCACCATTAAGACCACCATTCTGAGCCTTGTATATTAAGAACTTGTCCAACTTGTCTGTTGTAGCTTTGTATTTTGCCAGTGCATCAAAACTATGGCCCATTGGATTCATACTTTTCTTCACTTTGTCTTTTACTCTACTGATCTTCTCTGGTGCTACATCTTCAGCCAAGTCCAACACTTCATTAATGCTCTTTCCCTCCTCTACAGCCTGGATAATTTGACTGCTTGCATAAGCTCTAGGGCCAAGTTTTTTGGCTGCCTTGAATGTGGAAGCTGCATCATCCTGGATCTCTTTAGACATAACACGCTGGGCATTTGGGACACATGTGTGCACTCCATGGTGGTAGACAACTACAGTACAACTGCTATCATCGAATTCCCACACTTTGCTGGCTGGACAGTGAATATGTATGGCTGGTGCACCACAACTGTGGCAAATGTTCTCTCCGCTACGTACTTGAAATTGCACTCTATTTCTTTTAAAGTGCCACTGAAACGAAATTTTCGTACTCTCTTTTATTAGCCCATTTTGTAGTTTCAAACGTTCTTAAAATGGTGGTGAACTTTATTTCTTTCAAATCCTAACGGAAAGTGCTTCTTTTAGCTGCCGAAATCGTCTTTTTGGAGCATAACTGTGTCCGGGCTCTGGAACCAAGTTTAAGGGCCTTGTGACATCACTGGTTGTATTCACGATGGAAGCGCCAAAGATTCTCTCTTGTTTTCACTTGATTTATTCAAGATTATTCATCATATTGTCGATACCTACTAGTTTTTAACCATGTAATTTCTGTCCAACCTTGACAGTAAATTCACATCATAAACGTTGGAGGGCGCAAAAGAGTTTAGGTTCGCCAAAATGAATGCTGCAGATTGTAACAGCTTACTATATTTTTCGAACATCTTGAGTACTCGATTGGAGACTTCGAAGACGAGTATGGCAACTATTATATCACATCCTGAAGCCTAAACACGATATATCGTCGTAGGTTTTTCAGCCTGGTTCTGGAATTTGGATTCTCACGTTTATCAAAGGTCTATAAACAAGGTTCAAATATATCCTCGCCCCCGATCCTCGCAAACTTTACTGCATTAAAAGAAGTAAGCCCCTCAGCCATCCGCACAATTACGAAGTTAGTAATGGTCCACAAGCTTTGAGTGGAGTACTTCTTTGCATACAGAGGGCATCTTTTTATGTTTCTAATCCGTGAGAGTTGTTATGGTAGACAGAGAATATCTTTGAAAATGGTCGCTCGATTATCGCCGCATACGTGTCAGTCAGTGTACTATAAACAAAGTGGGAATTTCGCTTCTCTTTTACACGTATCTCCCAATTGCAATGTTTATCACGGCCAATGGATTACTTTGAGTTCTTTGGCGCGTACTTATGTCTATGATCTTCATTTAATAGTACTCAAGTTCAAAGCAATTCGTTAAAACGTGACAAGCTTTCACTCCTTTCGAAGGTTTATTTTTAAAAACAGAATTCGAACAATTTGCATATATGACTTTTCGCCGCCGACATTGTCACGCTTTCTTTCGTTTCCTGAAAACATACGTGTTGGGTCATGGTAGCTTAGTTTACCTTTACAGTTTCAAATTCGCTCCCTCCACATAAAAGTAAAGGCTTTCTTTAATTGTTGATGTTGTGATAACTTGTAGGATGTAGCAGATACAACTGGATAAAGGTCACCATAACACAATCTCGTCCGCAGTGAAACTCGCAAAGCGTCTGGTTTCCTCGAGGCAAAGCGACTCGAAAACTTGAAGCGTTGTTGCTGCTATTCGTGCACCAGCACCCGAATAATATTTTCAAAAGCCGCTTTCTCTTGTTTTCAGGTCTTTTTTACTTTATGAGTGTAGACATTGTTTAATTGAGTGCTCGCCATTTGACTATGTGTCCAAGTAAGGTTGAAACTTTATTACTAAGCAAAAATCTCACATACGAAAATTTCGTTTCAGTGGCACTTTAAAGTACTGTTTAAGATAGGCACAGTCATCATTAATACACTTGTATGATCCTTTGCAACGTGCCAATCGACGAGTTCCAGTGAAACCGCTCCTTCGTGATGTCATAAATCCAGCCCAATGCCTTCCATCTCGAGATGACTCCATATGTCTTTCTTTGTCAAATGTAAGCTGATATTTGACCTAGCCATCAATATCAAAAGGCAACTTGTCAACTGTTTTTGTTTCAACATCTGACCACAAGCTGGGCCTAAGTGCCTTGCTTCCTCTGAGGGAAATGAAACAAGGAAAAATGAATAACCTTTTTAAAAACCTTTACTTTAAAACCTTGAGCTGTGAAGAGATTTTTGTACCTCTGATTGACAAGCAGCTTCACTGAACAAAAACGTTATAAACTGGGTTCATACTGTAAATTATTGAGACCATTGTTGTGTCTTGAGTGCACATCATAATTGTAAATGGACGCCTGCCCTACTTTAAACTTCAAATCAACTTGTCCAGTTACAGGTGTAATGTGTCCTTAAGATTTAAAATCTAAAGATGGGATTCACCCATATGAGTTGTTACAGTTCAAAATAATTTCAGAACTTCAGGTCAAATATTTTATACTAAGTTGAGGGAGGTTTTCCTTCATTTGAGATTTATTCCCATAATCTTTCAATGAAGAAATTTAAAGAGAAAACTGCTTTTTGGCCTGACATTAATTTTATGCTCAAATTCGTGTTCCAAAAAAAGTGAGTGGATACATTCACTGAACAACCATAAGACTTTAGTATGTGGAAAATACAAAGTAAATAAAATGATCTCAGATGAACATTAAGACCTCAATATACATTTGCATTTTAATTTCAGTTTTTATTTTACACTAACCCTGGTAAAGATGCAACTGTTTCACTGGAATTGCTGTAAGAACAACTGCAAAGGAGACAAAGTAATGGTAATGGTGAAATTCTTCTCAAGGCAGTTATATGTGTAATGGCAACATTACAATGTATATATTTCTAGATCAATCTCCTCAGGAAGATATTCTGTTCTATGTTATTCTTGATTTCTTTGATACACAGGTCAACATGTTTACAAAAACACATGTTTACATCAACAGCAATACAAACATTCATCCAACATGATTTAAATTCCAGGACTGCAGTTATTTATTAAAAGATGACCTCTAAGTTGCAACTGTACCATGTATTGTCCTCCTTGTCATCATCCTCAGCTACGAAAAGTTTCCTTTTTGAAAGACTTTCACGCATTTTTCTTTTCCCATGGGAAGAAGCTGGCTTGGCTGGAGAGCTATCCTCAGAGGAAGATACACGTACAACCTGTAAGGCACAGTGTTATTGGAGCTTGAAAAAGTCACTATGGTTAATTAAAAATGTTATGCGTGCTGTTTTTATGCTATCTTTTCATATTTTCAATTTCAAAGGGGTAAATATATATATGTAGCTGTGGGCGGATGCAGGTTATTATTTTTTGTCTAGCTAACTGATATCAATCCAACAATTAATCATTTCTTTAGTTGCCACCCCCTCCCCCCTCCCCACAAAAAATAATATCAATAATGATGATGGTGATGATGATGATAATGGTTTCAGAGATGAATATTTGCTACAACTGTTGCCCAAAATTGAATAAATAAACATACAATCGGTGTTGAAATGAATGAACAATGTCCAGACTGGAACCAACTGATCAGTGCTGAGCTTCAATAATAAACAATAATTGTTTACTGACTAATCAATGAATTATTACAAAAGATGCTAAAAATGACATGTTTTGCAATCTCTTAGTGAGCTTAACGTACTTCGTTAGAGAAAAGCTCGATCAGAACAGGGCTAAGAAATAAGCAACTGACTCTAACCTCGAGGTTGAGCTTTTCGTCGCTGCCCTTTTCGTCGCTTTTGGTAGTCAGATTGACCACATATTTGGGGAGCTGCAGAGAGTGAAAAAACAAAATAGTGAGCTTAACTTCGTTTAAGAAAAGGTCGATCAGAACAGGGCTAAGAAATAAACAACAGACTAACCTCGAGGTTGAGCTTTTCGTCGCTTTTGGTAGTCAGATCGACCACATATTCGCGGAGCTGTAGAGTACAGAGTACAAAAACTTAAGCTTATTGACATAACTTCGTTGGAGAAAAGCTCATAACAGGGCTAAGAAATACACAACAGACTCGATCTTACCTCGGGGTCGAGCTTTTCCTCGCTGTCTTTTATATCTTTACAGAAATCAAAGTTAAAAAAAATTCTGTTACTAAGTTAGGTGAAAATAGCAGTGTTTACGCATATGTAAACTCATTGAAAATGTACAATTTAAAAACAAAACACTTACCACTCGCCATTCTGACCGACCAAAACCTCGTGGTCTGACTGAAAGATATACCGCTGACCTGTGACTCGGCCTGATCTGACTCGGACTCGGACATGACTCGGGCTCGGAGTTGACTCGGAGAATGGACTCACTCATTCATGGGGTTGTTATCATTGGACTTGCAATCATTGAAGCTACAAGCAGCAGGAAAATTTGCTGATAGTATACCAGTATGTGAACATGGAAGATTCTTAACTGCAACGATGTGTTTAGTAACCAACTTAAGGTTTTGGTTGAGAGTTAATCACAAATTCCTCTCAAGATACTTTTGAAACCTCTTCTTGGTAAAACATTTTCTACTAAAGAAATATTTTTTGGGGTATTATATGCCCTTTGTTATTATTGACAGAACTACATGTGTAAAATAATTTTAATGCAACTGTGTTTCAATTTAACAATTTTGAGACAGATAATGCTCAAAATATTACCATCTAATCTTGTCCACTGGGTTTTAGATGGCCCGTCTTCACATTGCACCTCGTAGAATTTGAAAGGCACTCCAATTTTCTCAAGCTCAGTTTCGAGGATTTCCTTTCGTTTTTTGTTGATTACAAGCTCAATGACCTTTAAAAAGAAATGTCTAAAATAAGATTCACATAAAAGTTCAATTTCAAAAATGTGCAATGTGTGAAATAATGTAGACAGCATGAAAAGCTTTATTTACCTGATGAAACAGTAGTCCCATTATCCTGATCGAGAAACAGGTGTAAAGTGTCAGTGATGACTTGTTCAAATGTGATTGGTAGCAATGGCCTTTGAATAGAGTCTTTTCTCTCCTCAGTTGTTTTTCCACTGCAGTTACGTTCACATTCCTCCAAAGTCCTTTCAATTGGCCAGTCTCTTACTGAAAATAAATCAAACATGGAAATGTTGATATGTTATAACATTTTAAACAAGCCAGCAAAATGTATTTTATTAACACTCTTGATGCATTCCTGATTTTACTGCCCATAGCTTAGAATGTGTTATGCAAAAATTAATAGTTTTAATAAATTACAGCCAATTTCAGTGCAGTGTGTAGACCCAGGTATTCTAAAACATCATTCCACCGTCGATCATGATGTTTTGAAAAACCCAGTCGACACAGTCTGCACTGAAGTTAGCATAATTCTTCAACCAAAATCCATTGGCATTCAGTATTGATAACTTACTTGTAAAATCACAGATTTGTGCCTTTGTACAATAGCACCATATGCAAAAAAACTTTGCAGTGGCACCGTTTAATCCATAAACCATTGCTAGAAATTTCCAGTCTGAACAGCAGTACCTAGAAAATATAGTTCATTGTTAATGTTAGATTCTGTACCATTAAGAACCTTCCCTGCCAGAAGACAGTGTTTTTTCAAAAAAAAAATTCTATTTTTTTTGTCAAAAATTGGGATTTTAAGAAACCTTGTTCAGTAAACATCAAAGGGAAACAGTTCAGATCTGTGTTTTCATTTTTCACTTAGTTTGTTTGGAGAGTTTGTCATCTTGACTGTAACAGATACCATAGAATAACCCAATAATTGATTTACCATTTCACTGAGTAGTGTGTTCCGTCAATTTCAATACCATTCTGTTCAAGTTCATCAACTTCAGCAAAAACAGGGGAAAGACAGCTGTTCACTTCTTGAAAATCCTCCTTTCCTGAAAGTATATTAAACAGAATTCAATACAAAAAAATATATTGTTTCTTTGCCTGCTTGAGCTGGCCTTTTTTAATATCCTTTTAAAAATCAATGATACAAGATTTTTCTTGTAATAATTTGATTTAGCAACATTGAGTTATGCACAAATCCCTAAAAACCTGGTTTGTTCTGAACTGGTGCTTCTCTTTATTACAAGCGGAAGCCAAAAATATTTTGAAGGAAGTGCTGATAAATGTTAAAGAAAATTATATGTTACCATTGTACAGGGCAATTGTGTATTGGTGGTCACAGTCATGCTGTTTTTCACTTAGGATGCTGAAAACAGCCATCACTGTTCCAATCTTATTGCTTGTCCGTCTCCCATCCGCAGCAAAGCGTAAGTGTAGTTGGTTGCCTGCTGCTTGCACAGCTTCTTTAATTGTTACTATGGATAGCAGCTGCTTCAATATATCTTTAATCACTCGTCTCACTCCATCTCCCTTTTTGGCCTAAAACAGATCATTTTACCAATTAATAGAGAACTTAAACAATATATGATTGATTTCTAGACTGAAGGACTAATAGATAGTCAGTCAGACACAAGATGCAGTCATACATATAGATGTTATCTTGAAAATAAGCAAAAGTCATGGTTTAAATTTATCACATCAAGCCTATTTAGGAATAAATTAGCTAAGCAGAAGAGGAGAGGCAACTCTCATTTGCAACTTTGGTATCCAAATACAAAGACCCCTTACTGAACATTTCCTTGTTGCACTCTCTTACAGTGTTGGTCGTTAAATCGAGATCAAAGCAATAATTACTCTGATCTTAATTTAATATTTAAATAAATTTTCTTAATAATTAACCTTTTCTCTCAATGTGTAATTCCAGAAAATATCCATACCTCCCTCATGGAAGGGATTTTTTTCTAAGACCCCCACACCCCTTTGGAAATTCCAATTAAGCTTCATACATTTTTTTAAATTTTTTGGACTCACAGAACCCCCCACCCCCAGGAAATTCCAATCCCTTCTGTGGGGGGTGAGTGTGGATATTTTCTGGAACTGCACAATAAAATACAGTGTAGTTGCTATACTTTAAAATTTGACTCTCAGACTCTTGAATCATTCACTTACAATAACCTTTCCATAATTATATAATCTCAGTCAGTGTTTCAGCCAGAAAATTTTCCTTCAGGGCCAAAGTGGCACTCGAAGACCTTTTTTAGGGGCCAATATTTAGGAAAGGGGCCAATACATTGAAAGCTACAGTAGGAAAAAATGTATCAGGGTACCAAGGAAAATAAAACAGCTGATAAGGATCTAAGATACAATGTAAATGGAGCAAGTGCTTTTTGAAGTGTTTCTAATCAATAAGGTTTGTTTGGAATCAGATACTAGTAACAGGAATCAGTGCCTTACTAGAGAACAATCCTTAGAAATAAATGACGTAGTCAATGATCAAGAGTTTGCAGTGCATTATAGGGCAATTTTAAAACGTGACAGCGTCAGCCATTTGAAAGTTTTCTGATGTGAGAGAATCAATATAACAAAGCAAAAGGACGGATTGACTTCTTTTCTTATGTTTAATGTTTTAGAAGCAAAGATCTTTCAATATGAATATGTGTGATAAAATAACCGTTAGTTTCTTTGGGGACCGTATCGGTCGCAATTTCGAGCCCTGGGATGGCTTTTAAAGTACTCCACCTGTGTTACACATGCATGCCTGCAGCCTTACATTATACATACATAAATAACAACTTTTTTCAGGAAGCCATCTCTGACTGCAAAGCGGGAATCCCGCAATGGTGCGATCTTGCAGAAACACTGTAATCTAATGTCATAACGTTAAGAAAAAGTCTCGTACCTCGGTTATTTGATGGATGTCAATAATCTTGTTCTGTCTGTTCCTCTCGTCTTTTATAGAGTTTATTAGTGGTACCATTACTCTCGCATCCTCTGGAAGGCTCATCCTTACTTCGTGGTACGCCTCATCGGAAATCAGTCCCGAGTCCTTGGCTACGAGAACATGCTGCGTGGTTTCTTGTAGAACAGTTGGCGTCTCTTCATCTTCTGTGGACCCAAGGGGGATAACAATTTCTTCGCCTTCTACACTGAACTTGATCTGGAACATGTTAAAAGCAGCATAATTTAGCAAATAGTATTAGAAAACAGTCCTAAGAAAGCATGCGCGCTGATTGGTTAAAAATTGTGTTTGTATAACTCGATGGAGACACAGAACTAGCGCGCGCTGTTGACGTAGTGATGGTGTGAGAAAAGAGAATTTACATCTTGATAATCGAAGTTAACAAGTTGTTTTCCTTTTTCTCGTCGTGTGGTTTTCTAAAAGAAATAGAAAACATGTACTCCATGTTTCTATCGAGTTATACAAACACTCGTGAAAGTTTGGGAGAACTCGAAAAAGCTTTGGAAACACTCGCCTGCGGCTCGTGTTCCCACAGCATTTCTCATTCTCCCAAACTTCCACTCGTGTTTGTATAACTCGATAGAAACACGGTACATGTTTTCTATTTCTTAAATGGAGAACGTTTGATGCCCATTCTATTTTGTAAGTGCACATGAAACATTCGGAGTACGGTCGTTTCGCCCGGACTGAGAGTCGATTCACTGTGGCTAAAATATGGATAAGAGTTTATATGGAATGGGTGAGATTTGTTTGCAAGGGAGTAATTTTCATACCGCATCGCTTTATCAGAATCGGCATTTAATTTGCTTTAACAAAAAAACAAACACGACCATTCTCTATGTTCAATGTGCATTTGTTTTCCAATTCTACTGAAAAACATTTTCGTTCTCCCAAACTTCCACTCGTATTTCTATAACTCGATAGAAACACGGTACATGTTTCTCTACAAACCAAAAAACATTGCTGAGCGCGGAAAGGCCTTGGTACAAGTTCATTTTTTCCGTTCCTTTAGTTACTCTCTTCTTACTCAGCAAGATTGTGTGCTCCTTGTAGTTCCACGCGCATTAGCTCGCATTAGCGAAAACAACCGGCTACCTATCGAACAATCGGCAAATGATTGATCAACAGGCTTTGTTTGACTACTTCGTCTTTCGGGTCGATTTAATCGATCAGAAAAAAAAACTTGACTTGATTCTCTATATCCTAGATCCAGTAGAAAAAAAAACTTATTTTCAATCCTTGGGCGAAACGACTTCATACTCCGGGCGAATCAACTCTCAGTCCGGGCGAAACGACTTTGGGCGAACAGGATATCGGGCAAAACGACCTGCTAACATTCAGGTCAAGAATTTAATATAAAATATTGAAAGGTTAAACTTCAAATTTCCTGAGGTTTTGAATGTATGTGTTCTTCTCGTGTGTTTCCAAATGTAATTATGTGTAGCCAAAAAGTGCTGAACATTTATAAATATAAAGTAAGGCGATTATATACTTACCTCAATTGGTACAAACTCCTCTAGTGCTTTGACTGATTGGATTACAACGCTCTTAATCTTTCGTTTTTTGCTGTTCCTTGCCGCCTTTGACAGCTGAAAGAACCCTTTTTGCGTGGACTTAAATGGCCCTTGCTGTTGGTGTAGCTGAGCCAGCACCGCATTCAGCTGAATGACCAACGAATTGTTCTGTAGCTTTAAAACTTTGTTTTCACTATGCAGTCTTCTAATTTCGGCTTCGTATAACTGTTCGAGAGGAAAGTGTGTTGAATATGCGTTTGACAGGGAGGTAACTTTAAACTTGGAGAACATACTCCACTCAAAACGAAACCGAACTAATTGTCTGGTTGTTTTTTTTGACAGCCCTATTTAAAGGATTGTCACAATGCTCATTTAACCGAATCGCTGTCGGTAGCTCAACCTTATTGTTATCGTAAAAAACTCATACTAACTTTTGTTATGAAACAAAGCGATTTTGTTGCTTTCAAGTTTAATACTTTCGGACATTAGCGATGAAAAGCAGTCTAAAAATGTGAAAAAGTTTTACTCGTGAATTTGTCTGGAAAAAAACTGATGTTAAACATTTACCTTGGTCAGAGAGTGCGTGCATTTTTCTTTGATTTCAATCACTGAAACCCGCGGCACACGACAAAGGTGTGACTTTTTTTCTAATCATAGACTGATAATAGATATTTCTCGCGAATAAATCTCTTCCAAAGCAGTTGAACGTTGCAACCGAATTCTGATAATTTATGTTCAAGTTTAACTTAAAAATTTTGTTCAAGTTTAAACAGGAAAAATATATCGTACGTATTGGAGTAAGACTAAAATTTATTGAAGGAGATTGATTAATGATTTTACAAAAGCGTTAGCCGGTGGGAGGAGATAATGTTGGAGGGCAGGGATTATCCTTTTCATGCACGCTAAGAAAAGAACACTTAACCTGATGAATGAAGCGCGTCATTTGAATGAACTCAATTTTAGTAAACAATTTTAGAACGGTGGAGTCGTGATTGATAAACAATACGTTGAGAGTAAAGCGCAAATTATTAAAGAGCGGAGAAATGCTACCCTAGACTGCGAGCAGTCTCTCTTTTCCTCGAGAACCTTGGGGAAGAAGCGTGCTAGCGTAACTGTGTAGATCGCGCTTGCACGGCTACTTGTTTTGCGTTCCTCAACACGGATTTTCGAGTAAAAGAGAGACTGCTCCCAGTCTAACGCTACCCAAAACATCGCATCGGTAATTTTAATTAGTGGGATATTTGTTCCCTGATTTCTTTCCGCTGGCAATCGCTGTGGACATCAATTGGTCGGCGAGGAATGATGCGCGAGTTTCGAAGAGCTGTTAAGAGCTATTAAACTCTGGCCGAATGCTCAACTCAAAGCATTCTCTCCTCCTGCTTTTCAATCCGTGGGTCGAACACGAAAACAGCGAGAGCGCGCGGCCGCTCCTTTATCGCGCTCGCCATTTTTGCGTTCGTCCTACACTATTTTACGGGTTTTAGAGCAAAAGAGAGCCTGTTCGCAATCTAGCCAAATGCTACCTTCACTTTCACTCTTACGCATGGTAAGTTTACTTTCACTTTTAAATACATGTGTACAACCGCCCCCCCACTAGCCACCCCACCGCAACTATTTGCACCGACAGGATTATAGCAGCACCATCTCCCCTCGGGAGAATTTGTCTTCCATTCAGTCTTTCCGATCATTTAAATTTCGCGCTCGTATGGTAATCGGATATTTCAAAAACTCCCGCGGGCATTAAAAGCTTATACCGCCATTGTTTTAAAATGTCCATATAAGACCAATTTTAGGTCTTAAAACACTGCCCCATTGTTATCAATGTTGAGCCGCTTTTCTTGATACGTGAGAAACTTTTTGTCTTCTTGCGAGTATCCTAGTTCCTTGTCGCCAGCTCGTTCACTGAAGTCTAATTCGAACATCTTGTTAAGCGCTTGTGTAGTAACAATTTCTCTGACTTTGTTCTCTACCATGAAGTGATGATTGAGATGTCTACCAGAACAAACTTCCAAAGCTGCAACTCAATGGCAATCTACTGCAGGATGCTCTTCCTTGCACATTGCTCATGTATAAAGGGCCTACTATTGCCTATCCAGCAAACGTCTTAATCACAAATGGGCCACCGTCTTTGCTTGCTAATACATCTATTAGCTGGAGGGCTTTCGGCCAGTTCGACTCAATCAGAAGACCACTTTTGGCATTAGGTAACGGTGATGGCAGATCGGCTTCTATGTCTTTAAGATATTTCCATTGATGAGCAAGATCAGACCCAGGAACAGTCTCGCAGGTACAAAGGTCCTTTTTGGCAAAGATCTTCGGTAACTACACGGTGTTGTCACCCTTTAAATCAGAAACAACTAATCCATTCAGAACTTTGGCGTCGTATAACTTGGTGCCATTGATGGTCGTCACCATAAGCTGTGTATCAGCGCCCTTTACACCCAAGCTGGATAGAATTTCTTCTAAAACAAAGGAACCAGTACTGCAAACATCAAGCATGGCATAAGTGAGAACTTCACCCACTACTGATCTCAATCTGACAGGAACGATGGGCACAGCGGAAACAGATTTCCCTATGTCTGAGGCGTTACAGGCTACTTCCTCCATTTCAGTATGAGCACTCACAACATGATTGTTCTGTGGCGGAGGAGTGGTAATCTGCTGCTTGGAGACTACTTGATTGATGCGAAAGTTGTCATCATGGAGTCCCATAGGATGGCGACGTGAACACTTCTTACAAGTTCTTCTCTTAGCACACACATTAGATCTGTGTCCGGGATCATAACATGCGAAGCAGAGCCCCTTCTCTCTGAGGAACTCCTTCCGTTCTGCTAAAGATCTCTTCAAGTAGGGTTTGCAGTCTTCTAAGTCATGTCCCTTGCAGCAAAGTTTACAGGTGAAGGCAGGGTTACGTGAGCCAACCTTTTGGTCAGAGGTTACATCAGTTGCATGATTGGAGACGTGATGTGGAGCACGAGATCGGTCCCCATAAGTTTTAGTCTTCCCCGAACCTCTGCCTTTGTTGTGAGATCGGGTCTATCGGATGAGCCATCCAGGCGACGGAGGGCTTCTCGTGAGAAGACTGTATCTGTGGCAATTCCTGCTTCGGTGTTTACAAAATTCACTAAGGCATCAAACGTGGGGATTGTTCCACTAGCAAGTCTCCTTTTGTTGGCTTCTTGCCACCATCAGTCTTGGAGTGGAAAAGGAAGCTTTGACACCATACTTTGCAAGTTGTGTGGATGGTTAAGGATGGATAGAAAGATTAGGGTCAACATCGCACTACGGCACTGACCAAGAAAGATGGATAGGCGATCTAATGCCAGTTCATCTCCTGACTGTATATAAGGCCATTCATTAATCTTCTTAATGTATGCATTTGATATCTTGTAAGGATCCCCGTACTTCTCCTTAAGTAGCTTCTTAGCTTCCATGTAGCTGCTATTCCTATTCAGATGAAGACATCCTTTAATAAGCTCTTTCGGTTCCCCTTGCAAGTATTGTTTCAGGTACTGCAAACGAACATTATTTTTGCTAACTCTAGCTTCCACTTCCAATTCAAAACTTCTAGTAAATGTGGGATATTCCAAAGGATCACCAGTAAATTTAGCCAGCGTGAGTGACGGAAGTTAACTCTGTTGTTGTTGTTCTGCCAACAATTTGGTTACCGTATTTTCCGGTGTATAAGTCGAACCGGTGTATAAGTCGACCCTACTTTTTAAGCCTAAAATGTAAGATTTTACTTTTTTCTGCTCTATAAACTGAGTTCCAAATCCTTAGCATTCTGTTGTAAAAACGTTTCAACGAAAAAATCGCATCGATCGAGTGACACAACTGCAGCGAGAATTACGTTAAAAATCCCATAAATTAAATACTATACATTCAGTATACAGGTATTTTAACAAGCCTTGAAACTTTTAGGAGATGTTTTGGAGCTTTTTATGCCAAGATAAACCGCAAAACACTTCAGAATTCGAAACGCAAACGAACAATTTTTCGATAGGCTTAATGGCCAGGTTACAAAACTTGATGAGAGGTTACCAAGCCAATGACATGCTCTGAATCACGCTCGATCTTGCTCGATTGCAAAAGCAGAAACAGGATGGTTTTGCTCAAGTTTATTGAAGAATTTCTCAATCAAATAACATCACGAAGTAAACCCAATGGATTCGCAGGAAATGTGCTGACTTTTGTGAAGATATCAAGGTTAAATTAGGGTATGTGAACCAACGAACAGGTCAAGTGTAATGTCAATGAACGCCGAACGTATCGTACGAGGCAAATCATGGAACAAACTGTGTACTGCTAAACATTTTCTTTATTCAATACTGTACTACTTACTATTAAATATTCTTTTTTAAACTAATTGCATAGTTGGTGTAGTTGCTAGTTGCCTTTTGGTGCTTCACTTTGTATTCTATTGTTATGCGAATGAAGTGTTATTTTTTCCACTCGCTGAACGACCGTTGAGTTTTGGTCGGTGTATAAGTCGAGGGCGAATTTTTGGAGCGATTTTTAAGACTTGAAAGGTCGACTTATACACCGGAAAATACGGTAATCTGTTTTGTTTCTGAAGAATGTCACTAAAATGAATATTTGGCTGCATGTTGGCAACGTGAAACTCAGGGGCGAGAGGGTTTAACTTCACAGGATGTACCGTTGGCTTAGGAGGTGCTTGTATCGCAGGAGCGTCATCATGTAAGCCCACAGTGACATTCACGTTCGCTACAGTGTTCAACACTACCCTTGGAATGGTGTAAATAGACAGGTGGAAAAAACGGCCCAGAGAGAGACAATCCTGGAGCGCAAAGGGCTTCTGAAGGCAATTCCGGCTGGTTGCTCAAATCTTCCTTGATGCCATTCTCGATTTCTGCGAACACACGTTCACGAGCTTGGGCAACTGCTAATTGAAGGCTTCGGTGGAAAAAGGGCGTTAGGCTTTTTACTCAAAAACAGAAGCTTTGTCAGAAACGCGCCAAATTTTGCATGCAGTTTTGTTTACGTGTCAAACAATGTTCTGCATGTTTTTTCCCTGAAGTTTGCTTCGTTTTCGAGATATTACGTATGCAAAAAAACTGTATTTGTTGTCACGTCAGCACGTGACCACAAAGACGGCAATTTCACTTAAAATCCAGCAAATTATTGATCTTTCGCAACGTGTAACCTTAAAAGATGTTGATTTCAGGTTAAAACTGTTAAAATTTTGATTTCACGTTAACGTGCGACCGCAAAGATGTTAATTTCAGGAATGCGCAAGCTAGACAATGTTGATATCAGGTCATTTACAGACAGTTAAAACTGATTTTGATTTCACATTATCATGCCACTACAAGGACTTAAACCCTTAGGGTTAAGAGTTCCCAGTTTTATTAGAGGCAGGGTTACCGCTGGAAACTAGGGTTAGCGTTGAAGGTTAGGGTTACGGAACAAGGTTAGGCTTAGAGTTAACATTTAGGGTTACCGCTTGAGACTAGGGTTAGCATTGAAGGGTGAGGGTTATTGCCTAGGGTTAGTTCTAGTGCTTCGTTGTTAGGGTTAGCACTTCGGATTAGGTTAGAGTTAAGATCCGGAGACGTTAGGGTTAGCGCAGTGTTAGGCCAAGGAAAACAATCAAGATGTAACCTTAAAAAATGTTGATTTCAGGTTTTTAAACCCGTTAAAATTGTGTTTTCACATTATCACGCAACCACAAAGAAGTTAATTTCACTCAAATTACAGCCAAATGTGAACTTTACGCGATTTCACATTAAGGCATGATGGCAAGGATGTTGATTTCACTTCAAAAAGAGCAAGCTGTTCATTTCACCCAGTGCATCAACTCAAAGGCGGCAATTTTAGGCCTAAATGGGTTGAAATGTTCATTTCACGTTAAAGCGTGACAACAAGGATGTTGATTTAACTTCAAAACAAGCAAACTGTTCATTTCACACAGCGCGTTAACTTTAAAAACGTTGATTTCAGGCCTAGAAAGCTTAAAATGTTGATTAAAGCGTGACAGCAAGGATGTTGATTCACCTAAAAACAAGCAAAATGTCCATTTCACGCAGCGCATAAGCTCAAAAATGGCGATTTCGGGCTTAAATAGGTTAAAATGTTGATTTCACTTTAAAGCATCACAGCAAGGATCTCTATTTCATTTTAACTGCCTGCAACATATAAGCTTAAAAGTGTAGGGCTGACAGATTAACAGATTAACCCTTTTGTGCAACATACAGGTCTCCTTACATCTGCATGGCCCCTGATTCCAGAAGTTTTTTATTATGTTGGAATAAAAAAGGAAAAAAATACACTCTGTAATTAGTTAAATTGTGATTTCATGAGTCTTGTCTTGTCTTGTCTTGCCGAACGTGATCGAAATGCATGCCGGGAAGGTTCTGTTACACCTCGTGCTCGGGTAAACATGGAGGATGACACAAGATAAATTTTATAAGTCTAAAAGCAGTTCTCACTTTCCAAACTTTGATGCTAGCAACGCTTTGCAAATGGGCCACAACTCACGACAGGGTTTTATTCTTGGGCAAGAACTGCTCTTGGACTTCGCTGCCTGGATTGATCTGACTTCAAACGAAGATAACTTGCCACTTATATCAGTTGCATTTTAAGTTACAGAACACATTTTGCTTCTTTAAAACGTGTTGGTGACTTATGGGTTATCAAGGCTTTATGATGCCTATCAACCACCAGACAGGCTACAAGGTATTAAAAACAATGCTTAAGATATTAATCGCAAGAGCTGTAATGAATCACTTCTCTTTGCTTTGATGCTCGATCGAAATTCATGTGTTGTGTTTCACGTCACAATAACCTATATTAAAAATCTCTCCAGACTCCAGCTTTATACGGATTTTTTTTAAATAGATATCTTGATTTTTAAAAGAAGTAAAGGAACAGAACAGAAAAAGAAATTGAGCGACCTCGTATCGAACCGGTGTCTCAGCAAAACAAATTCGAATCTGGCTCGTTCAGTGCCTTATCCGCTTGAGGTAAGAGAATTGAGGTATTATAGTGACTTCATTGCTTAGAGAAACAAAAGGTTTCTTTTGTTTTTCATCCAACAAAAGGTCCCCAGAGGATGTCCTTGGAAAAATGTGTTTTTTCGCATACGTAATATCTCGAATAGGAAGCAAACTTCAGGGAAAAAACATGCAGAACATTGTTTGACACACGTAAACAAAACTGCATGCGAAATTTGGAGCGTTTCTGACACAGTTCACTTTTGAGTAAAAAACCTAATGCCCTTTTTCCACCTAAGCCTTCAATTGTTCTTCTAAACGTAACCTCTAGGCCTTTTTCTCCAGCTCTTGCCTTTGCTCCAACATAGCCACTTTTGCCATTAATTCGGCTGCTTTTGCCTTTTCCTTTGCTCTGCTCGTAGTGATTGAGGATCTTGATGACGCATGTGAACGATGCGATGCTTGTGTACGCCTTGAACCGGTATGAGATCTAACCTCCAAATTGTCCTCGATGACCTCTTTCGCAGACCAAATCCAGCATGAAGTTTTCTCAATAAAATTGTTTATCTGCTTGCTCTTTTTGGAATACCAGTCGTTAGCTACTTTTTAGCTGCTCATCATCACCCTCAAGGTCGTCTAACAACGCAGCGACAGATCGCGTTAATTCCTCAACGGTAGCACGAAATGCAGTCAGATTCCTTTCCACAACGTCCACGTTTTCTTTGGTATTCGTACAAGAAACGATTTCCATAATTTGCCATTGAATTCTTTTATCGACAGTTTGACAGTCTGTCCATTGTAAATGGGCGATGTATGCCTTTCCTTTTTTGGTGCGCTGCCGTCGCCTTGTTACACCGGCTGCGAGGGCAGCGTCTGCAGATTCCAGACTGTCGCTTTCCGTTTGTTCTTTACAACTTCCAATTCCCTCCAATGGATCCATAACATTTCAGCTAATATAGAAGTCAAACGTTCAACGCGCAACATGAATCGTAATGTACATTTTAATGGTAAGGCGATGAAGAAAAGTGGTTGCTACAAACACAATAAAATAAATAATTTAAGAATGAAAACAACGATAGAAAACAGAAATGATGAGCCAAAGGTAAATGATACTTACAAACGTTGTATGACTAGGGAGATGGAAAGAACGCAGTGAGAACGATAAACTAGACCTTCAATCATGAACGTAGAAATGGAAATGTACAACTGCACTAGAATCTACGCATACAAAAGGAGACTAAACAAAAGGAAATTATACGGAAAAACCTAACAAAATATTAATTGCGTGAAAGCGAGCTAAACGAAAAGAATGAGAAAATGACAGGAAAAAATGCGTGTGCAAACGAAAATAAACAGAGAAATTAAAAGCGGCAGCAACAGTTTCAGTTGCCCGACAGAACGTTGTAACTCTCGACAAGCAGCCAGATCTTGAATTCTTATATCGAAGATGTTCGAGGGCTTCTGTAGAATGAACTCTCCTTCTACCGCAACTTCTAAACATATCCATAACAAAGTCGCACAAATCTTCTTATGAAATGTAGTCGAAATGCACACATCAATGACTACTATTACTAGCGATTAGCTGAAAACAAACACATATACAAAGCTAAATATACAGAGCATGAAACCAAAACGAAATACAAATACAACAGGCAAAAAGACGGAAAAAATAACGAAACTTACAAGATTTGTGGCGACTATGATGACTAAAACGTAATGACAACGGCAACTAGCAAACTAACGGCAGAAGCTAAACCAAACAATAGAAACAACGCATGAAAAATACTTACACGAAGCTATGAAATGTTATGTAACCAAAAGTAGCTGACAGAATAAATCTGAATTGAAAAACAGAAAAACAATGGACAAGAAACGCGAAAAACAAAACGTGGTTGAGGCGCCATGACTACAAAAGGTGTTCACGGTCTTATGAGTTTGACTGCAATTCAGTATTTCTTTGCAAAATAGTGTTTCCTGTGTTTTAGGATACATCAGTGGAAAATTTTGCTTCAACCCCTAACAAGCAAGCTTCTCTTTTTCAAGGTGTGCATCTATTTATCACACCCACCTTATATGACTTGGTCTTTCTTGTTTAAAAAGAATATTTGTTTAAAATTAACCATTGTGCATTGCTTTTTAGCTCATTCATGCGTGCGCAGCGCTAGCAATGAATGAGTATTGTGAGGGACCAATGTCGACGGAAGTTGTGGTCCGTAGACAGAAATCTGTGGACGGAAGTCTGTAAATGGAAGTCTGCGGACGGATGTCTGTGGACGGAAATTGTGGACCGTAGATGGAAGTGAAAGTATCCTCACCACCCCACCCTGCTTCGGCTTAACAAAAGTTTAAATAAACTTCCGATGTCGCTGCAATAAGCAACTGCAAACATTAAACAACGTGTGCATGCTGTAATAAATAAATTTTAACATCAAGTCAGAATGTCGCAACCTCTGAAAATCGCCATATGCTTGAGAAGCCGAAATGTTCGTGCCTAGGGGACCCTAAACGGTATTTTTCTTTTTACAACCATCACGAAATCATGAAGATCGGAGTGCTTTACAAGTTTTGACAACAACTCACAGATTTAAAGCAGCTTCTCGGACTTTAGAAACAACAATGGCTATGTAAATTATTACTTGAAGTTGATTTAAACTTTTGGAACGATTGGTAAAGCCACGGGCGTTAAAATGACTCCAAAAGCGGTCAGCAATCGCTTTGGCATGAAGAATTAATTTGAACACTGCTCGTGCAGTGTGACACGTCTGCGAAATTTTCAACATTTTTTAGCTTTTAAATAGGTTTCTTCGCCTCAGCTTGAATGAAACTTTACTGCTATTGAACTTCTATTTACATTTCTTTCATTTGGTTCCCTGTATTTTGGAATTTCAGGTTTTTAAAGTGAACAGTACTTGCACGCTGGATTTCTGCATATTTAATTTACGGCGACCTCCAGGCGTTTGTTTACTTATAAAGATTATTCGCTTCGTTCAAATATTTTTGGGAGTCTTATTCAGCTACTACAGAACTGCCAAGAAAAGAACTGGATGGGCACTAATTTAACACACTTGAAATATGACTGATCGCAACATAATTGGCTTGTTTTTGTCGTCTTTTTGATTTAGAACTTAAACTTTTTTTTCGCAGCGCCATATAAATATTTTGTCACACGGCGAAGAAATTAATTGATTTCTTGTTCTCAGATTGATTTTTTACGTGAGTTCTTCTCTTTTATTTTTTGTTGTTTTATCAATGTTAGCCGATATAGTGCAAGAATGGAAATTCTGTTGTATTTGGTTTTGTCAATAAATTAACTCATTTTTTTTCAATTTTCTCAACCTACGCTTTTAGGCTGGCCTAAATCTACATATTATTTAACAGCATAATAGTCATTTAACTAGATATGTTTAATATTTCACCATGAACATCATAAATTAGAGTTTTAGACATCCTCATATTTTGTTACTCTTAAGCAACCTATTGCCCTTGACAGAACTTTGGGGAGACTGACTGCCAGCCCTGGGTTGGTGGGAGGCACAGTGGCCTCATGGTTAGTGTGCTTGTCTCTGGATAAAGCAGTCTGGGTGCGAGCCCTGACCGGGGACACTGTGTTGTGTTCTTGAGAAATACACTTTTCTCTCACAGTGCCTCCTTCCACCCAGGTGTATATATAAATTGTCACGGGTGAACTTAACGCTGGGG
>JAHPZR010051542.1:0-10000 GCA_019787425.1 Platygyra sinensis | reverse complement strand
GAAATATTTTGAGCTCAAAGTAAAGTCCCTTTTTGTGCTATATGTATCAACTGATAACAGTTTCTCGCTTACCTTTTTCGAAGGTAGCTGACATGTCTTTCTTCCTAGCTTTGTAAGGCTTCCCACCCTTGTTTTTTAAAATTAATGAAGTACGTTGAGGCACGGCATTCGTGGAAAGCAGCTTTAGTTAGGTTTAGGTTCTAAGTAGAGATTTTAATAGTTTCTTATCCATTAATTGCATGCCGATTTTGATATATTTTACACGTTCTTAACATTTGTGGCTGATGAATTGTCCGTGGATAAATAAAGATTATCTATCTATCTATCTATCTATCTATCTATCTATCTATCTATCTATCTATCTATCTATCTATCTATCTATCTATCTATCTATCTATCTATCTATCTATCTATCTATCTAGACCACATTTGCTCTATTTACATTGAATGTTGTGCCGCGTAGCACTGGGAACACAAATAGTGGAACCAGAGAATTAACTCTGAAGTGTAAATTATAGTGCTACTTAAACCCATGAATAACCCACTGGGCGTTAGCCCTAGTAAAGGGAAACAGGGAACCACACGAGGCAAAGAAAAAATCTTTTGACCTCGGTGGGAATCGAACCCACGACCTCCGGAATAGATCTACCGTTACTCTCCCGACTGAGCTACAAGGTCGCACATTGTTTTCCTCGTTCTTTTGTCCTTTTGTCTTCTATTGTTGTACGTCAGCTGTGTCTTCTACACGAGGTAAGGGCCAATCACGGCTACGAAGCAAATACTACAGTGCAATAACCAAGCGAATGAACTTCAACTGCCTCGTCGTTGAAACCAGTGAAAGCATTGAGCCAAATGACAACAACTTGGAGCTAAATGCGATCGCTTACACATTTTCTAAGATCGATTCCAACCTGAACTTTAACAATTCCTTCGGCGATCGTGAACTTCTCGTCTCCGTCTCTTTGGTTTCCCCTCCGAAGCGAACGAGGAAACTGAAAGAAAGAACACTTTCTCTACTGTGGAAGATTCCACTCTGTTGCGGTGGCATTCAGGAACACAAAAACGCGTAGGGAGGGTGAAACAAAGGGACCAAATCAACAACGAAGCAAGACTTTTCTGAAAAAGCATTGTCAAAACAAAACATCAAAGCCTGACTAGCCTCGCTTTCATTCGACTCGTCCCGGGCGCCGACCGAGTAATCCGCCATATTTGCATTCGGTGTATATGCGAGGTTTAGCCGTCACTCTAAAATTGTTGTGACTCAGCAGTGTCGTAAGGAAGATTGTTTCTACGTTCCCTCCCATGGATTTTCTTAACGCACTATGCAGCAAAGTAAAGATCAACTTTTGCTAGAAACGCGAATCAAAATAAGGCTCACTGGAGACTATGTGTTTTTAGAAGCTTCCTTTATTTTAAGACGATGTTAGCTTACAACTATTTAACAATTAGACTACGAGCCCGAGTTTTCTACGAGCAGATAGTCAACGAGGCGCAGCCGAGTTGACTATCGCTCGTAGAAAACGAGGGCGAGTAGTCTAATTGTTTTAGTATAAATTTACCGTAGTCTCATTGCATAAAAAGAAAAAAATGTCAAGTAACGCGTAGAAAAGAACTGTTTTATTATGTTGCATCAGATTCAAACGTGATGCGTGATGTGCACTGATGCGTAACTGTTGACCAACAGCAAATAGTCAACGGTAATATAGCCAGTCAAATTCACGGATTCACAATAGACTACGGTAAATTTATACTAAAAGCCATTAGTGAAGTTTAGATCAAGCAAACGTATTCAGTTCAACGCAACAACAGTCGCAGTAATGATGCGCAGAAACAATGGGCGCGAACATCCTTAAGAAGGCATGCCAGTTGTAAAAATATCTTACCTCGTACATTCCTAATAAACTGACATCTATCTCCGCTATAAGCCACTTGTTTCCTTTGTCCTTACATGTAGAGAACACTCTTGCTCCATTTAAGAACACATTTAATTTCCCCATACTTGCGCCGAACATGTGATAATAAAACTGAAGACACTTCGTTCCACTAAATTGCAACTTGGGGCTGACGAGGATTGCATTGTCACCTTCCACTCGAGGATATGATGTTTCTATGTACATGTAGTACCCTGAAACAGTAAAAGGTTCAAATTATTTTTAAGACTTCAGGTGAGAAACATTACCACATTTTCTTACGTCTGATACATTTAGAAATAACTTACATTAAGCACGAAAAATTGCTTGTTTCCTATATAACTTTAATTAATAGAAGACGATTTCTAACGAAGAAAATGTAAAAAAAACACTTATTGTCAGTTTTTTGTTATGCACAATGAATTGCAAAAATTACAGCAATAGTGGTGTATATATTATTTGTCGCCTAGGGTTGTATCGGTTTATTTGCCTCTACTAGTTACGATCTGTACGTTTATATTAGACAAAGAAGCGAACTACTCTATGAAAGCTGCATTTTTTTCACAAGCTAAGTTCTCCAATTTTTTTTTTCTCCCTACTTTCTGACAGTCGTTGTTATAAAATCACTTGAAATAAGACTACCGCAAATTAAACAGCAGAAAGCGAGGAAATTCGTTAAGGTTACTCAACATACATTCTATTAAATAAAGAAATGATCATAGAGGTAAACTCGAACGAAATTGACTAATTTTTTACTAACATTTTACGGCAAGAGAAAAGCAGGATTATTGCATGCCGTTGCAACACTTGCTACAAACAACAAAACAAACTCCCACAACTTCAACACTAAATTTAATTTACATACAATGATTTTCCTTCCCGTTCAAAAGTGAAAAGAGATAAAATTGTGCTGATTAATAATACTCGACTGAACTGTAAATAGATCGACGAGTGCACGCAAATAGCCAATTAGACCCAGGGATTTAGGACCATATAAAAGCTGGAGAAAACATAACGTCACAATAACGACAATTGCAACAAAAATACATTCCTACCATTTCTAGTGGTGTGGTCGGCATCTGGTCCCGTTGGCGAGGACGGAGTACTTCCCCGATTTCGATTCCAGTCAAAAGTGTCATTTGTATCCTGAACAAAGCCGCACATTGATTGGTCGAAAGTACAATTGAACACTGAAAGGTGAGGAAAAGAGACATTTATTACAATCTTGAATAAAGTTTTACTCAAGGGGAAGGGGTGACGATAAATTACAATAAGAAATATATTAGAATACAGAAAATCCTCAAATTATCGCCCGCCTTCGAATTAATTCCCTCCACCTCTCCTCCACTCTCCCCCCCCCCCCCCCCCCCCCCGCAACTCGAATAAGCGCCGCCTTTGAATTAAGTTTTAACCAACCGTTCCCCCCTCGGATAGGCGCTCCTCTTAGTTTCCCCCATTTTGTGGACGAGTGATGAGAAAACATAGGATGTATAGTTTTCCTCGTGTAGCATTAGACCTGTACATTGTTTCAGTTTTTGAACACAATAAGTCTGGAAAAAAAATTACTAACTACTTAATAACCGAGAGTGAGGTCGTTACGGGAAAATCTCGAACTGAGGCCTTGCCGTATTGACCTCGCTGTCGCTCGGTCAATATGATAGGCCGAGGTTTGAGATTTTCCCGTAACGACCGAACGGTCGAGGTTATTAAGTTGTTTAATATATGGCTAACAAAACGGTTTTAAAGAAAAAAAAATCTACATTCAAGGGGAAGTCGTTACTTTACATCTGGTGATGAGCGCGCTTATCTATTCATTCATCTTTTCAAATCAATTCAGCGAGCTGAAGCGTACTCCGTCAAGAAAATAAATTTATTTTGGAAAACAATGATCAATACGACCGCAAAAAGTATCTTAGTACAGTTGTGTTACAATATGACGGGAGAATTTTCATCGACATTCTCAAGAATCAACCGCCAAACGTCAATTCCTACAGAAAAGTGCTTCAAACTTGCTCAAAAGCCGTGTGGCCGTGTCGGTAAAAGAAAATACAATTTGAACGGAATCAGCACTACTCTTTGTCGTCACTTTCGCTGAAAACTCTTCGCCTTTTCTGAGTTTCCTGGATCATAGTAACTGGCTCGTTAACGATATTGAACTGGCGCTCAGAGATGCTGCGAATGTCCGCACCGGAAAAAAAAAAACACTCGGCTGTTTAAATCTGATGGTCCTTGAAGATGTTTAAACTGGCTTGTGTTACAGCAAGAGAATTTGTTGATGTTGACTACTGTACTGCACTGGTGCCACCAATAGCCTTTTGAATGGTGAAATGACTGTGGAAGGCTGGGAAGACCTGCCTTCGAAAGGAACCTCTCATGTATATTTCGCTGCAAACCCGCTGAAACCCGACAGGGTGTCAGGTTCATAATCGTCGCCATCCGTTTTCCGATATCTTAAAAAAACTCATCGTCTTGTATCACAGCGATTTTCAATGTAAATAGAGCAAATGTGGTCTAGATAGATAGATAGATAGATAGATAGATAGATAGATAGATAGATAGATAGATAGATAGATAGATAGATAGATAGATAGATAGATAGATAGATAGATAGATAGATAGATAATCTTTATTTATCCACGGACAATTCATCAGCCACAAATGTTAAGAACGTGTAAAATATATCAAAATCGGCATGCAATTAAATGGATAAGAAACTATTAAAATCTCTACTTAGAACCTAAACCTAACTAAAGCTGCTTTCCACGAATGCCGTGCCTCAACGTACTTCATTAATTTTAAAAAACAAGGGTGGGAAGCCTTACAAAGCTAGGAAGAAAGACATGTCAGCTACCTTCGAAAAAGGTAAGCGAGAAACTGTTATCAGTTGATACATATAGCACAAAAAGGGACTTTACTTTGAGCTCAAAATATTTCGAGGAGCTATGGGCAAGACTCGTCTCCTGAGTGTGACAAAAAAGCATAATACTTTTGTGAAGAAATCAGTGCATTTCCTCAATAATTTTTCAAAAAAAGTTTTTTTTTTATTTTTCAACGTGGTATTTATTTAGGTCATGCTACAAGATAGCACATGATCGCACAAAAATCTGCAGTTGGACAACATGTCTGCGAGTAAAATCCACTTTTATGACAACAAACGAACATAAGAGCTACACGTAACATGAATGATAAAGCTTAAGCTTATGTTACCTCCAGCCGCAAACACTTCAGTTCGGTAGCAATTCGTCCACGACAAGCTCCACAAATTTTCCGTTTTCTGCCTTTGTTTTTTTGAAGAGTCGATATCGCAGAATCGAAGCTCTTCGACGGCAGCGACACGTAAATCACCAGCCACAACCTCTCCATGTCTCCACGTGTCATGCTTCGAGCACACACAACGAGCGCTGAACACCATTTGGAGCAAAAATGCCAGCGAAAAGGCAAAACCGAAAACTGTTTTTAACCTATATACACTATTTACACTATATACAATATTTACAAAACTGGAAAACACGGTAACCGAAGGAAATCTCATGAGAAAAGCTCTGCAAAGAATCGTTCAAGATGGCGGCCATTCACAGGTCAACTGGTATGAAATTCGGAAAATCGACTTCCGCACATACGAATCGGCCGAAACCCGAAAGATAGAACAATGGCTTCTCTTCCATAAAAGGCAAGTAACTCGGTCAAATTCGTGCTACTTCGTACAATTTTCGCCAAAAGAGAGCTCTTGACCAATGAAATTGTCGGAAATTAATTAATTAATTGAATTAAAACGTAAGGTTACTGCACATGCGTTGCGTTACACCCCTTTCCTTTGTATGCGAAGCATTAGTTAAACGCTTAAATGACCTAAGGGACTCTGCTTGTCTTATGTCGCGAGGAAGACTGTTCCAAAGGGTGGCGCCACTATAGCTAAAGCTATTCTTATAATAGTTTGTTCGCGGCAATGGAACAGTAAGCTTATTGTCAGAGTCTCTTAGGTTATACGCAGTTTCTCGCCTTTCAAATTTAGAACATAAATAGTCTGGAGCTAGACCGTGCAGAGACTTATAGACCATTGTGGCTCTTTGTATTTGCTGCCGGGAAGTTAGGTTTTTCCATCCCAGGAGCTCGAACAACATTGTCGATCGTCATTAAATAAGAGTCACAAATTTTGAGTAAAAACAAATACTGGCAAACAAATGATCTCATTTATGGCCATTGATCTTTGGCAAGAACTGCCATACAAGTTTTAAGACCTAAATCAATTTGCATTCTCCAAAAGTGTTTAAAGCCATATTCTATCTCGGAATATCAAACCTTAGTTTCCACAAATCAAAAGTGCTAAAACCATCTCTCCGACATTCAAGTAATATCAAACGTACGTTTTCCACAATATTCTTCTAGCTTTTTAATTTAGTAATCCGTCCCTCTACTCCTTTCCTGTTTCTTTTATGTTATTATTGTAACTAAAATACTCTAGAGCTAAATAAAGTTGAAAGTTGAAAGTTGAAAGAGCCTTTCATTGTATCTTGTTCCAGCCTATGATTGCAACTTCGATAACTCGATGTGCAGCTTTGTTCAAGACAACAATGACGTATTTGACTGGACGCGAATAAATGGGAGTACCCCGTCTTATGGTACAGGCCCTTCTGCTGACCATACCGGAAATGGTATGATGAAAGCTTTCATTTGCTTAGTATCTGCAACAAATATTTTGTAAAATCTGAGAAGTAAAGCATGTACAAGACAAAGACATCTTTCATGCCTCCGTCTGTTTTTAGAAACTGCTCTCACATGTACAGTGGTGGAGACAGTGATAATAAGATTAATGTTCCCCTGATCTGTCTGTCGTTACAGGATACTACATGTACATTGAAACATCAAGTCCCCGACAGCAAGGTGATAATGCAAAACTAAACAGTCCCAAGCTGCGATTCGCTGGAAACACGTGTCTTATGTTCTACTACCACATGTATGGTGCAGACATTGCCACACTAAATGTGATGATTAATGGCAACAAAGTGTTCACTGCAAGTGGGAATAAGGGCGACAAGTGGCTGAGAGCGGCTGTAGATGTGCATGTATCGGGAATCTACTCGGTTTGAAACGTTTTATGGCTACATCCCTTAATAACTTAATTTCGAGCAGATGTAAGATAAAACTTTTAATCAGTTACGATGCGAGTGGGTCAGAGAGGACTGCAGTGGATTATCAAGGAAAGAATGAAACAAATGTCGCATTATTTGTTTGATCAGGGTTCCGTGGGTTTGTAGCGTAATATCATATCTTGGGGTGCCTTTTGTCAATGGCGGCCACCTTTAGGGTAGAAATTTAACTAGTAATTGAGAAGAAGCTTTACAAAGGCAATAAGCACGCGGCGACCGCCTGGCTGATGTTGAGTTTCCTGGAATCGTGTTCTTTGGTGCGGGTTTTACTAAGTTTATTTGTATTGAGAAAATTAATGGTAATTAGTGTTGCGTGTTTCTGGTTTCTAGTCTATGTTGTCACTTCCTGACTTGTATCTCTTATAACGTTTTTAGGTTGTTTTTGAAGGGATACGGGGAAGCAGTTTCGAGGGTGACATAGCAATAGACGATTTCCGGCTGGCTCCAGGGAGTTGTTCCACAAGTGAGTTCAACCGAAATACAACTTCCGTTAGGAAAAGAACTTGATCATAAATTTATATATCTTATTGGACATTTTGTTGTGTAGTATCGCTGAGTATTTTTGCGAGTTGTGTCGTATTTTTGGCGAGCCCGTAGGGCGAGTCAAAATACAAACGAGTAAAAATTCTCAGCGATACTACACAACAAAACGTCTGATAAGAGATATATTATCCAACACGCCAAATTGGTATGTTCCTGCGAGCGAGTCTCGTGGATATCTTTTTACAGGGGAATGCGTGGAAGAGGTATCCAAGCTGAACGGAACTGGCGCGAGAAATCCAGATAACTGATTGGTCAACGGCAGGAAACCTGTCTAACCGGTCCTCTGGAGTACAAATACCGCGTGATATTTGTACTCGCCTTAAGCGTTATTTGTAATCTGCGAAGTGATAAAAATGATAATAATAATAATGATTTTTATTCAATCGCTCATTTATTCATTTATTTATTCATTTTCTAGGTTACCCTTTTTAAAATATTTGCAACCTCGAGGTTGAAATATTTGTAGAAAGAGCCAGTCCTAGGTTGCTAAGAGTTTTCGTCTTGTGTTATGCAAATAATGAAATATTTTTCTGAATTTCTGGATCACTTTTGTTTCTTTTGGTAGTAAGTCCATCAAATCCAGCAACGACCTCGTTACCCACAATCCCACAAGGTAGGTTTTTATTCTGGAAAGCAGGGTTGGCGCAGTGATAAGAGCGCTCAGCTCTCACCAATGTGGTCTGGGTTCGATTTCGTCACGGTGTCATATGTGAGTTGAGTTTGTTATTGGTTCTCGTCTTGTTCCGAGGGTTTTTCATTGGGGTCACCGGTTTTCCACCCTCCACGAAAACCAACATATACAAAACCCACTGAGACTGATATGGTTTCTACGCTTATTACAAACGGGGCAAAATTACTGAATGCTGATTGGCTGAGACAGAGGGAATTTTTTCTTAATCACGAGGGCACTTTTGGTAATCGAGAGGGCATGATTACTTGATGCTGATTGGCTTAGCACGCCTGCATTAAGTTTGTTTCCCGCTTCAAACGGATTTTGAAAACGCATCGCTTCTGCGTGAGTTTGATCTAAACACGGTTATTTCATCTTAACGTAAAAGAGAATCATCATGCAACAAGGCACATGCAGTCTTTTGGTGGAAAAACGAAAGGATTTTTCCGACTAAAAATGTATTGATTCGCAGCCTGAAAAAGGTTTGAGTGGGTACGGCTGGTGTTGCACGAAGCAAAGAATTACAGAACTTCATGGCCGCCAAACTGAAAGTTAATTTCTTCGTTTTGCTTCGGGTCGCCTTATTAGTATTACAGCTCACCTTATCGGCGTAAAAGCAGCGTAAATTGTGTTGTTACGTGACGTTTTCATGCACAGTGGAAAGTGCAGTTTTGGATTCAAGGAGTTATTAGAGCTCGTTTGTACACTTGTTTACGTCTTTCATCGATCGATGAAGTAATTTCACGCCGTTGCAACCTTCGCAAAACACTCGAATAAAATTAGATTGCTTAAAGTTTTGTTTGTAAAGAAATTGCTGTAAGTGAACTGAACTTAGCTGCTGTGTTTTGCTTACTATTATAGTAGGCTTTCCCCGTGCTTCTGCTAGTGTGTTAAATAATGACAAGCGGCAAACCTGTTTACGCGACGGCAAGACCTTGAAAGTTGTTCTTTGTATAAAATTTGCCCTTTATGTGATAACCAAGTAATCGCAAGTTCTCTCGGGCAATTAAGCAGGATTAATTTTATTTGCATTTTCAAAGTTTTCCAAATTGCCCACGTCGCTTTGCGACTCGGGCAATTTTGTGAAAACTTTGAAAACACTTGTGAAATTAATCCTTAATTGCCCTCGACCCCATGCGATTACATATACACAACACCGTAAATCCTCAAGATCAAGATTCTCAAGGCGGCACTTATTTTATTTTTCCCAAATTATGGCATGACATGGTGTCTTTTTAATAAATCATCTGCGCGTAGAAATCATGTAACATGAGCTGTTTATCGAGATAAAAAGATTATCGTAAAGTTAAAGTCGCGACACCGTTAGTACGTAGTCTTATCATATAGCTAGTGTTTGTAGCCGATATAACGCGCGCTCTGATTGGCTAAGTGCAGCTTAATGCCAGGGCATTATTCTCCCGTAATGCCCACGGGCCGATTACGGATTATGCAAATTAGGAAAGGAAAAAAAAAAGAAAGGTTATCCAAAGCTAAACTAACAAAGATGGTCGCTTCTGGCATTGGAGCCATAAAGCGAATAAGGCACCTTGTCCTCAAGCGACTTTGCATCTAATATATCAAGCTCTGATTCAGCCACATTTTGACTATTGTAATATTGTTTGGGGAAACTGCGGGATAACTTTGCAGAACAAGATGCAAAAAACTACAAAACAGGGCAGCCAGTGTTTTGACTTATTCAAATTATGACGCTGATGCTGGTCAGTTGTTTG
>JAHPZR010051541.1:7500-23000 GCA_019787425.1 Platygyra sinensis | reverse complement strand
TTAAGTGCATTACCAGTGTAGCTTGTTCACTTTTCTACTGTGCAACTACCTGTCACCTGCTGTTACCGCAAACTTTGTGTTCGTTTTCGCTGGTTTTCAGTGTCGTCGGTGTTCAGTGTGTTTTCAAGGCTGATCAACGGCACGAGTTTCAGCGGGTACTCATTCTTGTTTTGCAGCGTTTCGGAAAGAGAAGTCCAGTAAAAAACATATAAAGAAAGAAATTGTCGAAAGCAGTTATGGACTATTAGATTAAACAAGGTTTAGCTGTTTGTCAAGTTGCTGGCCATGTAGGGATTCCGAGTGCGAGTTTTTATCATGCTGCGTCAAGTCACGTGTTCCCACCTTCTTGTCCTGCTGCATTATAGCGGGTTATAGGAGCCAACCAACATTTGCGGGGGGTGATTGAAATCGATAGAATCGATGAAATCGATAGAAATTGAACAGAAATCGATAGAAATCGATAATCACAAAAATGACTGTGATCGATTTTCATCGATTCTTATCGATTTTGATCGAGTATCGAAATTATCGATTTGTAACGCCCTGGTTATATGCAATGCAAACCGCTAAATGTTTGGAGTGTTTACTTTTACTTTTAACACACTTTCTTGCCAAAACTATTTTTCCCAGAGGGTATGGGGGTGTACAAAACAATAGTGGAAATTCCGGAGGGGTGGGGGGGGGGGTTATTTTAGTGGTCAAAAAATGGAAATTCCGAGGAGGAGGGGGGGGGGGGTTTACGTGAAATTCCCTCCGTGGTGGGGGTATGGATATTTTCTGGAACTACACAATATCGAGCCTTGACTTAGCCATTCACAAATTTGCTATCTTTAAACACTGTTTCTAGTGTAAGAACAGGTCATAAAGACAGTATCTTGCTTATTTGCATGATTTGAAGAAGCAAAATTTTCAATATCCATAATCCGTGACCCTCTATTTGTTCCGCTTGTGAACCGTGCCAGAGATCCCCCCTGTACGACCCTCTCTGTGAGAAAAACCTTACTGTAGATGGTCAAACTAGGTGGGCAAAATCACCCTAACAGCAAGACAATTTGATTGGTGCCCAGACCAGAATGAAACCCCGAGTATGCACTAATAAGACAAAGAGTAAACAATTTGGAGAATGGCAATGCTATTAACATATACGTTGATGCAGAAAATGCAGCCAAAACAACAAACAAGTTATGTAACAGGGGCTCTCCCTGTGTAGCAGGGGTAATTGAGCTCTTACTCCTGCTCCATAACATCGCAGCAAAGATGTGGTGCTATCAAAAAAAAAAAAAAGTGTAGGAACACTGAAATTAACAAAGAATCATTTAAGTCTTACACTGGTAAATATATTACTAGGAAAAATGTAGTTTCCTGTATACAAATATACAACTAATTTTACCTGGAAAGGAGCACCAGCAAGTCTCGTAATGACCCTAGAAGTAAGCATGCTTAAATCAAGGAACGACTACCACGGCAGTTTGCTCTTTTTTGCAGCTTCTTTACGATGCAATAGCTTCTTTCGTTTTCACCATCCGGAAATAGAACGTGCACTTGGAGTTGTCAGTGGTGGCCGTTCATCAAAAGATGCGCGACGCATGCATCCCGCTGACTAGTGAGATTGCTGCCTCAAAGACTTTATCTCGTCCCATGACTTTCTCGGTCAAATATAATATGGCGCTCTTTCCACGTGCGTGAGTTGAAGAATCTGTTTACTATGTTTGCTTGACTTTTTTTTTCAAATTTTAAAGATGCTTTCAGAGAGTATCCTGTCCCATTTTTGGGAGCTTGCTTCTAATGACGAAAAAACTCGCTTAAAAGCAGCTTCGCAGTTGTTGCATGCTTTGAACCAAGCTCAACAACAACATGACGAGAGACGAAAGGTAAAATTAAAAAAAATCTATGTTATGTAGCCTTACATAGAAGCTTACATATACATGTGGGTTTTCTTCGTGGTTTTTGAGGTATAGCTCTATGTAGAACTAGATCATAAAGCTGTATGAGAGATTTCACGCAATCAGAGATGCATGTTTAGTGACTCTATGAAATTATGTGAACATGCATGTAAATTGTGTCATAAATAAATTGTGTCAGCATATTATTTGCACTTTAAACTAATCACAATAGATAGCGAAGGTGCTTATACATTGTAACGCTGGTGAAGCCAGGTCCTTAGAGCTGAGCTTGCAGGGTAACTAATTGACAACTCTGTGAGCAGAGGGAGGGATGGGTGGGAGGCAAAGCCTTCAAGAGCAACTTAAATGCTCAGCAACATGAGCTCAATGGGAGACCAGTAAATTTCCAGGCCTACCAATAGAACCCACAGACCTCCCTGCATCAGGGAGGGACACTGCTGTTTTGAGTGTAGCCTAGTTATCTTAAATTGCACCGAGCCCCATTTAACAGCTTACTCTTTATGATTCAAAGATTGACGAGAACAGCATGGAGGTTGAGGAGGATTCTAGCTGTGATGAGTTGGAATACAGTGTGATGCGACTTGTGAAGGGCTTAGCTTCTTCAAGGAAAGGAGCAAGACAAGGCTTTGCCACAGTGTTAACAGAAGTTCTGTCTGAGTTTGCTTCCTTCTCTCCAGAAGGAATGCTCAGATTAATTACTAAAACTCTTGAGGTCACTGGCAGCTCTAAGGCCTGGGTAAGTGCAGAATGTGCATACACTGACTCTTTGTTATAAATCCCACCTTTTCACTGTGAAAAAAATTGAAAACAAATAACTAAAGGTGGTTACAAATTGGTTGTTGCGAGAACTAAGACCCCTGAAAATTAAGACTTAAGACCTAAGACCCGAAAACAAAGGCCCGAAACCTAAGACCCGAAAACGAAGACCCCCTTATTTTCTTTATTTTTGCCCTTCAGTTTGTTATTTTTCCAACCTCCAACCTCCCGCGTACGTCTATAACTCAACAGTGTATGCTATGGCGTTTACCATTTGTTAAGTATCCCCTTAATAAATTTTAAAGTAACTGCAAAGAAAGAAACTGAAAACATTGTTTTGAAATCCTTGTTTTTAAAACGAACCAACCCATAAAACAGAATATCTACCACTACGGTGCAACGTTTTCACTCAACAGATTGAACTGATTTATTTCATTATAACACGTTAAGAACAAATGCCAGTAAATATCTAGTATTTTTTTGTGGCTTACACAAAGTGTGTAGCCTCACTATGCTACGTTCAGATTTTTTTTCCGTGGAAGAAGATAAAGAATCGAGTTGTCAAGTTTGTAAAGTCAATTTTATTTACCAGGATTCGGACGATCTAAAACGGCCATAAATGATGAAACAATCGCCGCCATGCTAGCTAGTTTCCCTAGCAAGACTTGTAATAAATCCTGCTCAAAGATGAAGGCCGTTTTAGAATTAATAGACAGACATAAAATAAAACTTTGAATGCCACAAGTGTTTACCAGAATAAATAAAGAAAACAACAAAAAGCAAAAACAGCAAAAATACTGCCAGTTCCGGTTTAGCACATGTTGCGAGGTGAACTAGCAGTGGGGTGGGGTGTGACATTTTTCTGTCAGGAAAAACAGAGGTTGTCAAGTTTGTACAGTCCGTCTTATTTACCAGGATTCGGGCGATCTAAAACAGGCCATAATTGATAAAACAATCACCGCCGCGCTAGCTGGTTTTCCTAGCAAGACTTGTATTAAATCCCACTCAAAGACGAAGGAATTAATATAACTAATTTTAAGAATTAATAAGAAACGAGAATCAAACAAAAGTGAAGACCGTGCTTATAGGCACTAAGTTCGGGAATATAAACGGTTTTTGATCACAAAGATGAATAAAGGGGCAAAAATAAAGAAAATAAGGGGGTCTTCGTTTTCGGGTCTTCATTTTTGGGTCTTAGTTTTCAAGTCTTAGGTTTCAGGTCTTAGGTTTCGAGTCTTAGGTCTTGGGTCTTAATTTTCGGGGGTCTTAGATTTCACGACAACCGTTACAAATCCCCAAATTATAGATTGAAGAAACTGTCATGTACAACATACAGTAATTACATGATATTGTGTGGGAAGCGCAGTTGCCTTTAAATGTGCTTATCTACAGATCAAGCAGTCCAGGCTCGAGCCCTGGCTGGGAACAATGTGTTGTGTTCTTGGGCAAGACACTTAACTCTCACAGTGCCTCTCTTCACTCAGGTGTTATAAAGGTGTACCAGCAGACTTACATGTAATGCTGGGGTATACTTTGCAATGGGTTAGCATCCCATCCAGTTGGGGGGAGGGGAAGGGGTAGAAATACTCCTAGTCACTTTATGCTACAGAAACTGAGATCTCACTGAGGCTCTCACCTGATGGCCCCTTCGCTTGTCTGCAGGCTCAACCTTACAAATTGAACATACTGCCATTTATGTACATCTTAATCAGAATCTAGTCTCATATTTCTTAATGTTGAGTAAGGACTTTTTTTAACTGTTTTGTTGTTTAAAAATACAGGAAGAAAGAGATTGTTACATTGGTCAGATATTTGGCATGACATCTGTTTTGAGGTCACAGTGTGAACAGGGAAAAATTTCTGTGAGTACAAAGTACATGCACATGTACATGTATGTAATAATTTATTATGCAGTTTGACTCTTCGGTTGTTACATGTATACATAATATAATTATGGCAAGAACAACACATTTAATTAACTAAATTATACTTGCAAGTGAATTTTTTTAAGAATTTGTTTGTCTTTTAGTCACCAGACACAGAATGGCTTGGTTTACTGATAACAAGGATCATTGAACTAAGCAAGAAGAAGAGTTATTTGCAAGAACTTTGTGCAAAGGTCATTGTGGACATTTTTCCACTAGTGAGTACTCAGCCAAGGTCATAAGAAATGAAATCTTCACATACTCTATCATCTACAGTGTATGTTAACTCTCCCAGATAATCCGCGAGTCTCTCGGATACACACTGAATCTCCCACACTCTTGTATGAGTCACCAAATCTCCCAGACAAAACAAATAAACAAACTTGCAAAATGCACGTGATTTTGATAAGCTGCAAGTGAGAAAACTATCCACTAGCAAATGTTTGTGAGTTAGAATCATCCATGACTCCCACACATTTGGAAAACAATTGGAAGTTGTCTCACCCGTTTGCTAGTGGAAAAATCTTACTAACCAAACTTTACAAGCCGACTGAAAACTGAAAACTTCGAGCCCTGGTCTGCACCTCTGCATGTAGCTACATGTATATGTATTACTCTATTCGCAGTAGTTTTGAACAATATTATTTTTGTTTGATGTGTATTTATTTATACACTATAATACTTGTATAACCATTAATAATCAGTCACTCTTTACTGGCTGTGTTTCAGGTATCCACGGATGTGTTCATTAAGTCTGTTTACCCGTCTGTCAAAGAGATTGTTGAGAGTGGATGGACACAGGCCACACCTGAAACGCTTTTCATTTCTCTTGCACTTCAGAGATATTGGGGGGTCAGTACATTTTGATCAATAAAAATTTAATACCAGTCAAGAATCCTTCACAATATCTTTTTCTCATGCTAACTGGCACAATTGTCATTTAAACCCCAGTGGGGTTTAACATTTTGTTTAATGAATCAGGAATGTTAACTATGAAATGAATTCTGGTCGTTGTAGTCAAAATTATGAAGCCGTCATACAAGTGTGTTAATGCTGTTAATAAACAAGCTTGTTCCAAAAAATTTTAATGTGAAATGTAGATTACGCTCGAGTCCCTATGGCTCCTTTAATTTGCAAAACCTGACATTTGCAAATACAGTTCATTATATAGGCACAAACATTTCATCTCTTGTAAATTCATACAAAACTATATCCAAGTGTATTTTTTCATATGCTTCCTAGTGAAGATATTAATGACCTACATGTAATTTTCCCCAATTGATTTTTTTTTGTGCAAACAGTCATAACAGTTTGTCTACAGGATACGATATGAAGAAAATTATATATTATGATGTTTTGAAGATATGTAAACAATAGCTTTCATTTGATGCAAAAAGATGCTAGGATATTTGTCTGCAGACATTTCCTGTTCTGGGAAGCGAACAGTTTTCCAAGAGCATACATGTACATGTCTTCTCTTGTTTCCTACATCTCCTCTGGGAGAATAGGGCCGTTGGTTTCCGTAATCAAGGGTTTTTTTTTACGGTGTAGGGTGATTAGCCCTACGACCAACTCCAATGGAGGTGGTTGGTGTGGTATCGGGATTTTCCTTTCCCTAGGTAGCTGCCTTTTGGGCTGACAGGTACTACCCCCTGGGTTTTGGTTTGGAGTTTTCCATCTCCTAGATGAGCTGCTTCTCATAGCTTAAGAACCCCATCTGTCCTTTGCGATCACCAGCCCACTTCCTGAGCTGGTTACCCTGATGTAGTTCAGCCGGTTGGTCGACACCGTTGCCCGGGGTGTGGCCGTTGCAATGCCTGCAACTTCTAGGAGCCATACATCAGAGCTGGGTGTTGCAAGTGGACCAGTGCAGTTCAGCCACCCTATGAAGGGTGTGACCGCCTCCCTGCAAAGGTACAGTACTACCACCAGCAGACACCCCATACACCCCATACATGTACATGTAGCTCAAGGAAAACTGTGAGCTACAAGGAAAAGTTATTGTCCTAAGATATCCGAGCACATTTTTGCCCCAAAAGGAGTCTTTTGTGTTTATTATCCTTCAAATCATTTTTGCAATGCGCAGAGTTTTGAAAATTGAGAAATATCCTCGGATATTCCCCAGTTTTAGTGGAGATTAGACCAATCACGAGTGAGGAAAAATATTTGATGGATGATAAGATTTTATATCTTTGTGCTGCCATGTAATATTTTCTTCATATAAATTTATGGTTGTTGTGCAAAGTGAGTGACAGAAATGGAGAGTACTACATCTTATTAATAAAGCAAAGTTGACGATTTTGTTACATGACAGATGTACATAATGTACACTGTAGTTTAAAATGTGCAAGATTTTGTAGTTCATTTGAAATCTACTGTTCATGTATGCAGTTTTCTATCTTTGACTGGGAACAATCTGTCCTATGAATATAATACTAAGTATACTCTATTTAACAATTAGACTACGAGCCCGAGTTTTCTACGAGCAGATAGTCAACGAGGCGCAGCCGAGTTGACTATCGCTCGTAGAAAACGAGGGCGAGTAGTCTAATTGTTTTAGTATAAATTTACCGTAGTCTCATTGCATAAAAAGAAAAAAAAGTCAAGTATCGTGTAGAAAAGAACTGTTTTGTTATGTTACATCAGGTTCAAACGTGACGTGCGATGTGAACTGATGCGTAACTGTTGACTATCAGCAGATAGTCGACGGTTATATAACCAATCAAATTCACGGATTCACAATAGACTACGGTAAATTTATACTAAAATTCATTATAAACTTTAATAAATGGAAAGTGTCATAATATATGTACACATGTACTTATTCTATCTTTTACAAAAGCAAGTTGCTAATGTACCATTGCACTTTCTGTGTTGATAATCCCACTGAATCTAGGAAAATAAGTATGTCATGAATATTTCACCATTAATTTTAAATCTATTAACGTACCATGTATAACAGACATTTGCTATTTTTCTGTGAATGAATATTATTAATAGGACCATCTTGATAAGATGGCAATAAAGGATGCTTGGAAATGCCCATTGATAGCTGACAAGCAGAATTATAAAGAAATGGCTACTGTCTTGCAGGTGTGGACCAATTTACAACTTCTTGTCAGTTGTGCATACACTGTGGTAAAACACAGCTGGCACCATTAGTTAAGTTACCAGAAAATGTACATGCACTATGTAACCACACGATTACCAGTTTATTTCACACTGAGGTGTAGTGCTTGCTCTTTGAATGGCTCTAGAACAGTTACCTCAGTTTCTGACTTGAGCTTCCTCAAAAATGTTTCAAGAACTTCAGTTGCCCATTAAGCACGTGAGCAACAACAGTGAAGGACAGAATTGACTAGCCTGAGTGGAAATAATTCACTAGCCCCAGGCTATTGGACAGCACTTTCTTTCCACACTGCAGTGAAATACTATGGTACAGTACTGTAAGTCTATAATGTACTCCACTTCTAAATATACTTGCCTGGTATTTTTAACTTTAGTTTATAGAGCATCATCTGGTGTTTCTTTCAGGACTCCATTTCTTCACATCCAAGGATCCACTGTGTTTGGGATGAAGTTTTTGCCGTGTTGATTGGCAACTCTGCTAGTGATTTTGAATTATTTTGGAACACTGTTGTTGAAGGTGTAGTAAATATGTTCTTAATGTAATCAGAAGAGATTAATTAATTCAAGTACAATCTTGATCTCTTCACACGAACTGTTAGTAGTTTGTATGTTTCATTTATTTGATATGTACATGTAATAGTTAATTATAATAAGTAAACATATGTTTCTATTTGTACATGTAACGTATTGCTGTCTTTGCAGATGGCCTGTTTCAGTCAACACATGAAAGAAAGTCTCTGGGCTTTCAACTAGTGAGGAAAGTACTCCCTCAAATTGGTGCTAAGCAGGTGATCCTGAATCTACTGTTAATAATGATGATTTATTATTATTATTTATTTTTATTTGGTTAAATAGATAGAAGATATTACATGGTGGCGAGAAGATAGGAATTTTATGTTCGAGTGGCAAGAACAATATCTCACGAGTGAGCAAAGCGAATGAGTGAGATATTGTTCTTGCCACAAGAACATAAAATTCATATCTTTGAGCCAATGTGTAATGTTCTTTTTATTACATGGAGACTAAATTTCAACAAAAGCAAAAGGCGGGAATTGTGACGTCATTGACGATAGAACACTCACACAGGTGACATACGAAAAATACACCACTCGGGTCCTGGATGAAGTGGCGTATGGAATCTATGGGTGTTTAGTTCCCAGTAAAACACTCTCCTCCATGTAATAAATAAAGGATATTACATGACCGCACGTGGATATGAATTTTATCTTCGAGTGTTCAATTCGATATCCCATGAGTGAGCGCAGCGAACGAGTGAGATGTCGAGTTGAACACGAGAAGATAAAATTCATATCCACAAGCGGGCATGTAATATTCTGTTTATTACATAAACATACTAATGATGACGTCTTTGAAGATTTTCCGAGGATTTCCGACCACTTTCCGAAGATTTCTGAAGATTTTTGCAAAATTGTTCCGAAGATAAAGCGAATGTTTCCGAACATTTTTCGGAGATTTTCCGAAGATTACCGAAGATTTCCGGAGATTTCCGAGGAGGCACCGAGGATGTTTCGATCATACTCAGCAACATATCTATTACTTTTTTAAGGGATTATGGAACCATAACAATGGTGATCATTTTAGTAACTATGGCAACACCAATATCCTCACATGTGAAAGATGAAAATAGTACATTCACTGCGTGCGATGAAGATATGATTTTTTAGTAAAAGGAGAAATCCTGCAGTGGTATTTCACAGGTGTTTATGTAATAAATGGAAATAAGAGGGGCTAATGTCATTTTCAATTTTGGAGTCAAGTGTATTGAGCTAACATTGCTTTGCTAATTCAGGTATCAGTTTTGTTTGGTGCTCATATGATGAGAAGCTTTATAAACAGCCTGTCATCTTCACAGAGATACCTTCATGAGGCAGGAAAACAGCTGGTAAGCAAAGTTGTAATAATTAGCTACCATGCATATTCACAAACAAGATTGTACTGTCCAGTGCTAGAATGTCTGGCAGTTCATATTGATGAGCACTCTGCCACTCTTTGCATGTAGATGCAGTCATTGTGCAGTGTGTTTGGCAGGAGAATCAAAGGCCTTGTCAGCCAACTCAAGGTCAAGGGTAATCAAAAAGATTTTGTTCACTTCATTTCCGAACAAAATAGAAAACACTGTAGTTGAGTCCTTTTTAATAAATTTTACTTTGTTGTAGTCATATGTTTTCAATTGAGTGTTGTCAAACTGAAACCATGAACCAATTACTTACCAATTAGACTACCCAGCCAATCTCAAACTGTAGTAAAACCAAACATGATAATTTCTTAATTGCCAGTTTACTAAATTTAGACTCAATTGAAAACTGCTCTAAACCTTTTGTGCATTAATTGCTTGCACATGTAAAATGTACATCTATAATCTGCACACATTCTTTATGCATCAAATGTGTTATGTGCACACATGCAATGTCCCTTCACTGGAAGAGTATTTTTCTTTCCACTTTATCTTAGGCATCAAGTCTTCCTTCATTAGTGACTGAAAATGCAGATCCTGAAGTCACCGCTATGGTGTTAAAGCAGCTTTTAGGAAGGTACTGTAAATGTTTAAGAAAGTTGCCTGCATGTACACTGATCAGTACAACAGCCAAAAAACCTTGAATCAGCCAATTAGCTTGTCTTTTCTTTCTTGTCTCTTTCTAGTTAACAGTCATTATAACCAGATAAAATAAATATACATGTAGAAAATGGAATGGACAGAATATGTCAAACCACTGATAAATTCAATAGAGGGTCCCCTATACTGTACCTCTTCTGAAAGCAGTTTCATGTACAAGTAATTGGCCTTTTCATGCATCACAGAAAATTCGAAAAACAGCCTCGAGTTCACAGAAAAAAGCAAGCAATCACGTTCAGCTTAAGAATGCAAATTCTTAATTCACATTCTGCAAAGCATACAAATACAGTCCTGACATTACTGAAATGTGCCACAGTAGATATATGTAGTTACTATGGTGGCCCACAACTGTCACGGCAAAAGAATTAACCTCACAGCAAAAAGGAAAACCTCACGGCAAAAGAAATGAGAATTAAAATGTCCTCTCGGCATCGAAAAAATTTTGCTTTTTTTTCTTTTTGCCGTGTGGTTATTCTTTTTGCTGCGAGTCTTTTTCTTTTTGCCGTGAGGTTTTTCTTTTTACCGTGAGGTTTTCTTTTCACGGTGACTCTTTTTCTTTTTGCCATGAGGTTTTTCTATTTGCCGTGACGTTTTTATTTTTGCTGTGAGGCTTTTCTTTTTGCCATGAGGTTTTTCTTTTTGCCGTGAGGTTTTTCTTTTTGCCATGAGTCTTTTTCTTTTTGCTGTGAAGTTTTTCTTTTTGCTGTGTGGTTTTTCTTTTGCCCTGAGGTCTTTTGTTTTGCTGTGAGGTTAGTTCTTTTACGGTCACTGTTGTGGGCCACCGTAAGTTGCAGATTGCCTGCTTTTGGTAATTTTAGACTCTGTTCTTGTCAATCAGCTTGTCTAGATCTTTCATGGCTTGGGCAATATTAAGAAACTGGGTAATTGATTTTCAGATGGTTTGTGCACCTTTTGGAAAGGATAACTTAAGTAAATCCTTGTGATGTGTTGTGGTGAAAACCTGTGTGGGTGCTAGGACTTGGGACCTGTGAAGAAAGCAAATGTAGCATAAAAGCTTGCCTCTTCAAGGCTGTTGCCTAACAATATTTCAAGGAGCCCAGAAGGGCAAAAGCCAAAAAGTTAGGAACCCAACAAGTAATGTTTTGGGAGCTGCTTGAAAAACTTAGGCGCCCAAAGGACTTTCTTGGATTCACCAGGCTGCCGGGCTCCTGTTAGGCAGCAGCCTTGCTCTTCAACCGTTCTTGATTTTCTTGTTGAATCTGGAATTGGTCTAATCAGCAGGGGCACGTCAGTGCTATTCCTTCGCATTTCTAAAAAGTGTTCTGAACAATAAGGGTTTAAAGACTTCTAATACTAAATTTGGTGGTGTGGCTAGGATTAAAATGATCTAGGAGGTCATTGTTGTTATGCAGTGCCTTAAGGATCCTTCTTTCTTCTTCCATAACAACAGATGAAACAGTTTCTTGAGGGCCTTGTGCCTCAGCTGTGGTACCTGAATATGCTGTATCTCCAGACATACATGCTGTAAATGGTAATTGAGGCTAAAATCTCCAAAAAAGCGAAAAATTATTTCCAGCAAAAGTTGTTGTTTCACATTCACATATAAGTTTACAAAATGCATATTTCACGGATCACAGAAAAATTGAAAACCAGTTTCCCAAATATGGAAAAATATAGATCCATGAATCGCGGAGGAAATAAATCCTCATTCACGGCTCACTCAAAGAAAAAATGCACACAAAAAAGTATAGGGGACCCTCCTCAATAATGGCTATTCAACTAATCAAATAATTTTCCCTTCGATATTGTTTTTCAGTCACCTTGAAACCCTGACATCTCATAGACAGTCTACGTACATAGTTTTATTAATATTTTTTCTTTTGCATAAGATACATGTATTCAGATGTGGAATTTAACTGTACATGTATATTAAGCTTTTTTTATCTGCTTAATCAAAAGTAATTTTTGAGTTCTGTACATTGTAGCTTTCCTGTTAAACCTACCGGTACTAGCTAGTTGTTGGGTTTGTTATTTGCTAGACAAGGAAATCTGCATTTTGACAAGCTCACAAAAACAAAGACTGTGGACAATCTACTTGGAACTGTGAGTGTTGTTTGTACATGTATTTGTTTGTTTTCTGGTTTTCTTCTTTCTGTACATTAAATACAAAAACAGCGACCTGCTGCATTGGACTACAAATTCCATAGCTTAACAGAGATATCGAGCAAAGCTAATACTTGTAAGTAAACTGGATAATAACCTCTTCCAGTCTTTCCATCTCTTACTAGTTTAAATTAGCCCCTTCCTTTACTTGAAATATCAGAAGGCGATAAACTCTTATCAGCCCATGAAAATAGGCAGCAGCTTACTTTCGCAGTATTTGTAGAGAACTTACTCAATGTACAAAAAATTGTAATCAAATGAAAAACAATCCAGGAAATTAAAGGTTCTCGCAAACTGTATGCATGGTTATTATGGGTATAGACTTTGTAGGTGGAGTATTAAGAGAGGCATCAAGTTGCATTCAGAGGAAAACTGTGAATTGGCAAGAGTGAAGTTAGATGATAGCTATCTCATTACTTTGCACAGCTTAAAGGATCAGAGCCAAAGATGTTTGCTGCATGGTTGATTGAAATATTTGAACATGGATTTGTGAAAGGTGCTACAGAAATAGAGTAAGATATCATAAATTATGATTGTGTTATTTAAAGTCATCTGGAAATTACTGTACTGTGCATCAATGTATGGCTGAATGCCCTTAGTAAAATTGAGTACAGTATGTTATATTTTACTTCACAATTTCCTTTTCTTTTTTTGTTCTTAGCTAGTTGAAATTTAAAAGTTTAACAATTAGACAGGCTCACCCATTGTAGATTAGTCACAAACTTTTATAATTATAAGACTGTATTATTTAACAAATAAAGAAGCCTAAGCCGTGTATTACACTGTGATAAAACACAATAAATTTTATTATGGTCATTTGAGAACACGAAGGAAATGTAGAAAACACAAGCTGCAGGCAAATGTTTTCTACATCTCCAGTGTTCTCAAATGACCGGAGTGTTTTATCACAGTGTAATACATAGCTAAGGCTTCTTCATTTGCTTTAAAATATAGATTTTACATGCGCTAAACAACAAAGAAAGTTTTACAGAGCCATGTGTAAAACGCCGTTAATGGAGTATATGACGCTCTAGTATGCTGTGACATTGCGTGACTTATACGACATTCGAGGTCAAAACAATGTAGCTCAGTTTGTACATGAACATACCTTTGTATTCTTTGTACTGTTGCCCTTGGATAACCTCTAGCTAAGCATGTTGCAATAGGATGTAATAATGTCTAGTTACGCTTTCTTTCGGCCGTATTTAGTGGTTAAAACAGTGTATAAAGATTAAACTGCAAGGCTGATACTACGTGAAAAACGTTTCGAGACACCAACATGACCAGAACCGATAAAGCAGGATCGCAACTGTGGACAGCTGTTTCGCTCTTGTTGGAGCTCGTCAGCACAGTGTAGCGAAGATATGTAACGCCAGCCAAGAGCCAACGCACATAAATTGCACAATGACCCGTTCACTATATCAAGTTCCGTACTTTGAACTCACTTGCGCTCCGAGACATGCGTTGCCACATCACGTGTGAATCCTGCCTTTATGTACGAAGTAGATATTACGTAGCGTCCGGCCTTGCTATTGTACAGGTTTTTTCATTGGTTTGAGCCACAGGCTCTGTCTGGCTATAAAAGACCATGTTCAAGGTCCAAAGTTATATTTTCTTAGGTTTGCTTAAGCTACTGCTCACATTTTAGCGAAACTCTATTTCAATTCCCTCTCTCCCTCCCTTGAGGAACTTTGTTCTGTTATTTTCAATAAACTGGGGTCACCTCTCTCAGCTTCGGTTCGGTAAAGTCTGCACAGAGTCTTCCCCAAGCTTGTTTATGTTTGTTTACGTTCTCAGTTTTTGGCTTTTCGACCTAGCTGCCAATACTCTTGTCCGATCCAGTAGTGCTGGCGAGATAAGTGAGGCTTCATTGGTCAGCATTTTTGTATACTTTGCGCGTTGCTGGCTTTAGGTTCGAGCCGATTTTGCTACACTATAGCGCGTGGCCGGCCTAAGCTTCAGCTCGTAGCGCTTGTTGTTATCTGTCATGGCCTGTTGCTGCTTTGCAGCTCGTAGTGCCTTTAAATTGTCACGCAATGGGAAGTTGTCTGTTGTGCCAACCACTGAGCGATGTTCCCCCTATTTACGCCAAACGTGTCTGCGTTCTTTATTATTTTATTATATTAGGTCTCACGGTAAAACTAAGTTAGTTAAACGGAACTGTGACATTAAACACGCTTTTTCCATGATTTATACTCTGATAAAACATAGGTTTTTACCAATCAGAGCATGTGCAGGGTCCTATCTATTTTTAAACGCATTTAAAATAGATTCCTATTAACTGTCTGGCTGACATTTTGTATAATCAATTATATAATATGTTTTGCTTGGGAAAATCCACTAATTAATCATCGCTACATCTTGAAAATTGAAAATGTCTTGGAAAATCCTACATGTGCATTGCCAAAAGGATCAAACAGTCAGCAAACTTACAGCTTGCTTAGAAATGTAATTAGTTCCCAGCTTTACCCAGTTTTAGCTGGGGAATATTTGGTCATGTGATGTGTTTAAGCCAATCGCATGCAAAGGAAAATATTTGATGGATTATAAAATCCGATGACCTTGTTGTGTCCTAACCAATTAACTTTTTCAACTGTTCTCATTTAGTTCTTCAGCAAAGAGTCAAGAGGCAACTAGGATAGCCATATTAAATCAAGTTAGTACCTTAATCTGCAACTCATTCTTGATAGTTGTAGTGATAGGAGAATTATTGGCTATGAACTTGGTGTAATTTCCATGCTGATTACAGGGATTATTAACCTTTTAGACATTAAAAGATTCAAGGAGGATATCAAATGTTATGGACTCACAAATTTGAAGAAAACAACTAAACTTAATTAACTTTGAACAGTGACAACTATTCATCACACTTAGCATTTTTCTACTTTTATATATTCAACTTCCAATGCTTTGTACATGTATATCAATCAAATGAAGACGACAGTTGGTTGTGTTGATCAGTTAATATGTTTTTCAAACTTAAAAATTCTGTTGTTTTCGTCAAATTCTTGACTTGTCTGCTATTAT
>JAHPZR010051541.1:0-5000 GCA_019787425.1 Platygyra sinensis | reverse complement strand
TACAAGGTTGTATTTTGGAGTGTAAGGCACATGTACAAGTAGTTATTATTGTCTTATTAGACCTTTTCTGTAGCTTGTCTTTCACCATTACATGACTTTGAGTTTTAGAAATTGTGATTGTGGCACTTTTCTTCCATACAGCCATTGAGGTTCATTAAGTTACTTTAACTGTAAACTGAGAGGTATTCATGCATTTCTGTTAGCAGTTTTTTCATATGTGCATAAATGTACATGGATACAGTTTTTCTTGGTATGTTGAAGTGTACATGTAGCTGCTGTGCTATGAAGAAATGTATGTCGGCGTAAAGTAGTTATTTTTTACTTCCTAACTATAGTCAAATGAAGAAAACACATACAGTTTGTCCTTTCTTAGCCCAAATGAACACCTCTCCAATAATGTGATTTACAAATATTGTTGTCTTTTACTGAACAGACATTTCTACAAGATGAGGAATGTGAAGTTGCCTCTGGTTTGTGGACAGAAGAGGTAAATGTCTGGTATCAATTTGCCCCCTTGAAGCCTATGTTAAAAATGGCCAAAAGCGTGTGGTGGAACTAATGTCTAGTAATACTTCTTTTAATCTCACAAGTATGTAGGGTTGTTATTGAGTTTATTTCCACATACCCTAGATGTACTTTCACATTTACTCATGCACTACCTCTTTCTTGGTATAATTTATTAATGCCAGAGACGGTGTCCTATTTGTAGTTTGTAACCCACTATATGCAGCTGGTACACACTGTAGATGCGCACTGCACACTGAAGATGTTCGATTCTCATTTTTGTGGAATGTTTGTGTATTTTGTAGGCAGAAAAGGCATTCAAGAAAGCAGTGAAGTGCATCGAGAGAATACAGAGAAAGGTGCCATTCAATTGTAATTCCATTCTTGAACAAAATTGTGCCTATCTGTAATATGTGACACTGTTAGTAATGACATGGCCCTGTTAACTTAGTCCACCTTGGCAAAAGAAATTACATTTTTCTGTTGTAGCTGGCAAGTACTGCAACATAAAGTACATGTAACTCATTTCCATGTACATGTACAAGCTAAAAAGAAGCCTGTTCCTTCTCACATGTCAGTTTGGAAAGTAGGTGCAGAGAATGCAGTTTTACAGTGCTGTAGCTCATGGCCAAATCATGTTCATGAGTTGTATGGCATCATTAGACTGTACTTATTCATCACAAACCTGATTAGCTGCAAAGTAATATCTTGACAGTAACAGAGGCTTGTGTTTGTAGGCGATATAACGCACGCTCTGATTGGCTAATTGTCTCTGAATTGTAGGGCATTATTCTCCTGTAATGCCCACGCTGTTGTTGGTGCCATATAATAAACAACTTAATAACCTCAACCGTTCGGTCGTTAGGGGAAAATCTCAAACCTCGGCCTACCGTATTGACCTCCCTATCGCTCGATCAATACGGCAAGGCCTCAGTTTGAGATTTTCCCTTAACGACCTCACTCTCGATTGGTTATTAAGTAGTTAGCATGCTTTCTGTACTGTGACTGTGTGTTTGGTTTTGTTTGATTGTTTGTCTTTCCTACGCTTCAAATATCTCTTACTTATAAACTCCTTACATTTGCCCACGTTGTTATTGACGAAGAATGTGTTTACACTGGCAGAGAAGAAAGAGTGAAGCACCTCAACATGAAGATGAAGTTTTTGAACTGCTATTTTCACACATGGCGCTGAATTTGTTTTCTGAACCAGATCAAGCTATCGACATTTTGAAGGTGACCAGGCAAAAAGTTAATGTAAAACATGTATAGTACTATACATCAAACTGGAGTACCTTTTTTGTGTTAGTAGTTATTGTACATGATAAGCTGTAAAGAAAACAGCTGTCCGATTTTTCCCATCATCAGTTAACTGTGGCTGTTACTGTATCTTAGCTGAAGTTCACTCTCCTGACCCTACTCTGGATATGTTGCTATCCACTACCACCGTGTTGTATTTGACCCTTTCTTTTACTTCTCCCCCCGGAAATGAAAATGAATGTCTGAAAATGAATAAAAATCAATCGGATGTTTTTTAATATTATTTTTTCTAGGAGCTTAAAGCCTGCTATGAAAGACAAAAAGCCAAGAAGGAAGAGGACAGTGATGGTAAGACGTTAGTACAGTGTACTTGACATTGTAGCTACCTTAAACTTAGACCTGCAGCAAGGTGACCTTTGCTTGATCCTTCGCTTATTCATGTCCCTTGAGCAAAACGCGAGAGTGATTAAGTCACGAGCACAAGCAGTCTAAGTCGCAAAAGGTCGACCTCTCTAAAGACAAAACCAACAGGGCAGTGAAGAATCACTGGAAAGAACTTTTAGAAAGTCCACCTTAAGATGTCTGCAACTCCTTTATGACACAGAATCGAATGCAATGGACGTTAACTGGTCATAAGTTTAAGAGTGTTTAATCTCTGGCATTCCTTTTCTACAACTGTAGCCTTTGTACCCATCAGTTGTGTAGTCAACCCAGCAATGTTCCATTAGCGGACTAGATTTCAAACTGTCATGACTTTCCTCATTTAAAACGTCTTGACATCTCTTCCCCTCATACCTTTGCAGTTGACAAGTATACTCAACAACGTACCTCTTCTGTCATAAACTGTAAGTTCCAAACTGAAATTAATAGTCGTGTTGTTCCTGGTTGAATTTCAGAAGAGCCCCACTGGGTAGAGGTGTTAACCGAAGTGTTACTGAGTCTGTTGACAAGACCCTCTAGTCTGTTCAGACATGTTGTTGACCAGGTATTCACCATACTTGCTCCACACTTGACGCGGAATGCCCTCACTATGATCTTAGAGGTAAGTGTGTGGCCTGTTTATCAGAATGCATTAAATGCATTGCTGTGCTTGTTGTTGTTGTTGTTGTTATTGGTGTTGTTTTTGGTCAGTCAGTATGTGGAGATCAAAATCATTCTCAGGCAAATCAATTACAGTGGAACCCGGTTAATACTAGTCTCCCCCGCAGCTGTTTTTTGAGTTGTCACGCAAGGCTCCCCCCAAAGAAACTCTTTGGGGGAGCGTTGCGTGATAATCGAAAAAACGGCTGCGGGGACACCAAAGGGACGTGCCATAGTGTCCGTATTAAGCGGGCTCTCAGAGAAAACGTCAGGAGCACATGTGTTATCGATATAAAGACCAAAGCAGACAATTTTACGAGAAAACGTTATTTAATTTCTTAACTGTAACAGCAACGAAGTTTATCCTAAGGAAACCTCACGATCATTTATCATAGTCTCAGAGTAAACTCTTTTACGCTTTATAGAGTGTTTGTTATTGAAACAGGCGTGACAGTGGATCTGTGACTTTACTTCCTTCCCTTTTTTTTAACCCACAGTTCAATCTGTAATAAAATTTTATTCACACGTAAGAATCTGTCGTTATTTGAACAGGGTACAATGCTTACAGTTATTACATAATTGTTACAATGAAAATAGACAGTGTGCAGATAACCAGTGTCCGTAAAGCGGGGTTGACAATACATGAGAGTTAATGACTTGCGACACAGAAAAGTGTCCGTTGTCCGTATTACCCGGTGTCCGTATAAAGCGGGTGTCCGTAGAGCGGGGTTCTACTGTATATGATAATCGCTACTAACAGTATACATCCTAGCCACGGATAGACATTCAGCAGTCCAGACTTGATAGTTTCATGTTCTCTTCTCTACCATCGGGGCTTCAACACCACAATGGGAGGCGTCCGCGAGGGAATCTCAATTACATCTTCCTTGTCTTTTAAAGGGTATTGTCCATCGTGTATTTACATACGACAACCAAATAAGCAAGCGTTACAGTATTTGGGTTCTGCACTGCAACCCTCCTTAGGCAAATCAAATGAGTGTTAATTCAATGTGTGAATGCTTGTTTGTTTTCAATACGTTTTGTCAATGTTATGGATGTTTGTCAGAGTTTGGATCCAAGAAAAGGAACTCAAGGTGAAGCACTGGAAATCGTTGATGAATCAGGTGCGTACATGAATTGCGTGGGTGGAGTTAGGGGGAACAGAACTCAAGAAAAGTGCTACAATGTGTCAAAATGAGTGTATTTAAAGAGTTGACATCAATAATTTCGTAGAAAAGAAGCGAGGTATTTAACGGACTTGAAGTAATGATTAATTTTGAATTACTTTTTTCAGTAAGTGTATTATATTGCTATTATGAAAAGTTTGTGAAAGATTTCTTAACCTCCGAATTAGCTTATAACTGAAATAGTTGAACTCCGACATTCTTTGTTCAAAAATAAATAACCAAACAGGCCCTTTTCATACATGTAAATGGCTTCCAATTTAAAATTCTTTTGTATGTATTTAGATTGGACTCTCTAACCTCGTTTGAGAGTACAAATTGTTTTGAATTATCAACTTAAAAACGAGGTTAGTCAGAATAATTTTAATATGTACGCAAGAATTTATAATTAGCAACCATTTCCTGGGTCGATGGTGGAACAAATTTTTACTTCGGATTGTTCTTGTTGTAAATGCCACTCTTATTCAGGTGATGATGAAGATGATGAGGAAATGGAAGATGATGAAGGCGAAGGAAAGGTAACGTGAAGCACAAAGTGGTCGAACTAAGCTGCAACGGAATTATTTTTTTTTTAAGTAACCCTGCAACTCCAGCCTTTACAGACGGTATGCGCTTGAAACAGATGGGACTCTCTGCTCGTGTGAAATTTTGAAAACAACCCCTTAAGAGACGCCGAGACGCCGAGATCGTGTTTTATGGGCGTGAAATGTTTTTCACTCCTAAGAGGTACCAACTCTAAAACAACACATTATCTCCTGTCACATATTTTTTTGGGTCATGTATCAGCTGTCGGAAGATCCTAAGCGAATTGGTTCGATACCCAAACCCCCAAACAATGCTAAAACAATAGTGATGATTGAAATCTATTGTTTTAAGTAGCCAATGAGAAGAGACCTTACGAAGAGCTGCTACATTACTCATTTTTTTTCAGTTCAATACCCCCGCTGCCGCACATGTGGTCATTTCATTTACCAT
>JAHPZR010051537.1:27500-40442 GCA_019787425.1 Platygyra sinensis | reverse complement strand
TCCTTCGTTCTCATTGGCATTCCTCTCCCACTGGGCCACCTACGGCGCCGCAGCTACCAACACCAGCAGCAGTTTTACCGATCACCCCCACCCCTCCCACCTTCTTTCCGTATATCCTCTCTCGTTTCGAGCGAGGCTTCACGGTTGGTTTCTAAAACTCTCGCGTAGCTGGTCTCCAGGCTACGTTACCAAAACGAAGTCCGCCGCACTTAACCGTAGTTTTTGTTGAGCCGTTTCTTGCCAGGATATTTTCTTTTTCTGCTCTGGAGAGTCGCTCTCGCTCGCCCCTACGCGGGCGTTTCCGCCGACCGACCGTCTTAACGACGTAACTACGGCGTCGTCACTCGCGTCCTTGGAGGCTTCCTCCTCGTTCCCGACGTGCATTACTAGCTTGACCCACGACTCCACCGTTCCCGCTCTCGCGCACCCCCAAGTGGGCGTGTCCACCGTCTGTTCGTCTTCAGTCGCTTTTCTGTCGTTTCACTTCCCTCGTTCTCATTGGCATTTCCACTTCTCTGCGTGTCTTTTACGTCTGTTGTCGCCCGTCCTCACCTTTCCCGAATTTCAAGCCACATTCCTCTCACACTGGGCCACCTACGGCGCCACTACTACCCACACCAGCAGCATTTTCACCGATCGCTCCTCCCCCGCCTACTGTCCGTGTATCCTCTCTCTTTTCGAGCGAGATTTCACAGTTGGTCTCCAACCCTCTCGCGTAACTGGTCTCCAGGCTACGTCACCAAAACGTAAACCGTAGTTTTGTTTAGCCGTTTCTAGCCAGGATATTTTTTGCTCTGGACAGTCGCCGGTCACTTGGCTTCCTCCCCCTTTGTCAGCCCGTCGGACCTTATCCGCTTTAGCGTCATTCCGAAGGGCGGCCGTCGAATGAATGAACGAACGAACGAACGAACGAATGAATGATAACTTTATTTAAACGCGTTTCTAGCCAGGATATTTTTTGCTCTGGACAGTCGCCGGTCACTTAGCTTCCTCCCACTTTGTCAGCCCGTCGGACCTTATCCGCTTTAGCGTCATTCCGAAGGGCGGCCGTCGAATGAATGAACGAACGAACGAACGAATGAATGATAACTTTATTTAAACGGGGTAAAAACATCAGTCTAAACAGAAAATTAATTAAAAGTTCTCAAAAACTGTTTTACAGTCGATCGCGGACTCGTTGCATCCATAGCATTCATGGCTACCCCGTCTCTCTATTTTCCACGAGCGTGCCGACGCAATCAATTTTATCACGCAGGAGTGCCGCGGGACTCCGTTCGCCGAAATCGACTTCCGCCACGCCTATCGTCGGATTTCGGTACACGCCCACGATCTCTTCCACAACAGGCAGTTCCTGGGGAAATCAGCCTTCCGTCGATCCGGGTCGTCCTCAGGTTTACGCTCGGTACCCTTCTAATTATAGCAGTTTTACCGTAACTCTGGCACCGGATCACCCTCCACAACCATGGCATCCGACCCGCCGCCGCTCTCGTTCCTACCCTCACTCACCCCACGCGGGCATGTCCGCTGACCGACCGTCGTTACAACGCCTTCAGTCGTTTTTCCTCATCGTTCCAGACGTTCTCCACCCCTTCACTATCTGGATGACTAGCCCGCAGCCGGTGCGCTAAACGCCAAGGAGTCTCAACACTCTCAGCTCTGTCGTCTCGCCTCCAGTTGGGGATTTCCGTTGGCCGTGGTGCAAGTCGAAGGCCCCAGCACAGTTTTCTCCTTCCTAGACATCGAGCTGAGCCGACCGGGCACTTTCCTTCTTATCACCCACTCGCCGGCCGAAGACGTTTTTTCGGCGCCACAAAATCTCATCCCGTCCTGGTCCATCAAACACGTAACACTGGACTCTCCCCTCACTCGACGAATGTGGTCTACGTACCCAGGCCGCCGTTTAACCGACTTCTGTGTAAAAGAATAAACTGTGTAAAAAGATCGCTTCCGCAATCCACCGTAAGGAAAAAGATGGCGGCTGTACATTTGACCACAATACTTTGCGAACCAAACTAAGCCCACTGCGCACATAGAAAGATACAGTTTAACGCCAGTCGTTCCTACCCTAACAGCATTACTCTTGTCGAGTTTGAATGACTTACAATTTTACTTTGTGTTTTAAATACGCTCTTTTTAGAGTTTACGTGCGCAAAGCATTATAGGTAAATGTACCAGTCGCCATCTTTTTCCTTACGGTGGAATATTGGAGCCACTAAACGAGTTAAGCCATTTGTGCCTCAGTCCACCTTACTCAGTAGATACAACTCACTAGTTCAATCCCATGTTGATTACTGCAGCGTAGTCTAGAGTAATTGTGGCAAAACATCATCTAACAAGCTGCAAAAACTGCAGAACCGTGCTGCACTTCCATCAACGTTTGAAGCGCTTCTTTCTATCAGCCTGGCTCTGTCCCCTATCCCTCTACAACGCCTCTTTACCGAGTTGTTTTGTCACACACGGCTTTCTCCACACCTCTCGCTTCTCGTTTCCGAGTCAACGCTTCAAATCATGTACGTGGGACACCTGGTCTCGTCAGTATCCCATCGTTTTTCGGGATTTTTGTCTTAAACAGGGTATCGAATTAATCATTTTTTTTGTCTTAATCGGGGTATCGGTTTATCAATTTTTGTCTTAAATGGGATATCTTTTCTTGGACGATAAACACCAAAATTTTTAGAAGCTCTTGTAAATTAATATTGATTTCCGTTGACTTTGGCATTGATATCAGGCACATTAAATTTCCATTGATTACACAACAAGAAAGCCACACAATTTGTAACCGCAACTTTTAATGTCTTAAACAGGGTATCAAAGATCGGAATTCTGTCTTAAACAGGGTAGGAAATTCAGCGATAATTGTCTTAAACAGGGTCAGGGTATGAGGAGCCGGGCCACACCTCCCCACCCAGGGATATATCGAGTACCCCCCCTCCCCCGCTGGGGCCACCCCTCGCCGTGTGTACGTGCTTCGTGGTATCAGACAGGCCCAGTTTCGGAAAGTCCATCCGCCTCGAATTCGGTCACTCAGAATCTCATGGCGCTCTTTCGCTCTTCGTTGAACCTCGCCAACTATGTCGAGGCCTCCTGGTCGAGGCTATGCTAGTCTGGACGACCTTCCGTACGGTCTTGTTTGGCTTCTTACGCATGAGCGATTTTCACTTCCCCACCGTCCGGCTCCGACTCAACAGGGCATCTCTCACAGCTACTCTATCCGTCTGCCATGCTGCTCTCCTTCAAGACCTTCGAGACCGAAACTTTCGGCACAGAACGGTCCGGCTCCTCCTTCCGCGCGCCGACCACTTGCTCTGTCCGCGGCGTCCAGCCTTTCCCTACTCTGGTTTACATGCGTTCCCTTTAAAAGTTACTCTTCGCCAGGCAGCTTCGCAGTTACTCTCGTCGCCATAGGCCTTGTCCCTTTGCATTCCAGCCAAACCCCGACTCCGTTCGCTGACTTCGCTGCGTAGCGGAACAGACATACCGGAATTTCCGTAACTTTTGGTGGAATGGAACCTGATGGAACGCGCGCGCCCACTTTGATTAACTTGGGCGCGTGAGATCTGGTACTTACTGAGAGACCGACGAGGCAGGTTGTTCTGGACAAATAGCGACCGATTCTTGGCGGATAGCTCTGATAAAGAAAAGCAAGGTAAGTTCTTTGTACCACATGTTATTTAATCTAGATGCTCGAGGTCCATTTAGATTATTTAAATATCGCTGGTTCGCCGTTGTTGTCAAATATGCGAAGCGGAAGTAAACGGAATTGACAGAATAGAAGTGCATAAGTATTACTTGCATACCGCTTTGCTTTCAGTTCCGTATACTTCAAACGTTCTCGAGCAAAGTGAATAACGGGGAAAAAGGGTTTCAGTTTTAACAGCAGAAAATATGGCACTAATATTTGAATTTTAGTGTAAATGCCAATTTTGTTTTGAAAAGCTCGTTCGCGGTGGCTTATTCAGATATTATTGATCTTCTAAGGTGTGAACTCATAGACCAGCAAGGAGAAAGCGAAAAGAAGCGACAATTACGGTTAAAATCGCTGTGGGTAGCAGCTGCAGGATACCTTGTCAATTTGTCTTAAATTGTTTTATTGAGTCATTTAATCTTCATCAGTAGCCTGTTACCTACACCCCAGCAACACAGTATGGTTCTGGAATATTAATTTGCACTTTGTCTTCCGCTCCGATACCGAACCTATTAGTATAACCTAAGAGATAGTGACTGTTTGCTTGCCATCCCACAGCCCCGCACTAATTATTTTAAAAGAAGTCTGTCCTGCAGTGGAGCTGTACTGTGGAATGGTCTACCCTCTGATATTCATCAATCACTCTCTCTTGATGAATTTAAATCTAAGTTGAAGAATTATAATTTTGATGGTACTTGCCGTATGCAAGTTTTATTTTGCTTTTATACACGGCTTCTTTGTAAAGCAAGTTTATTTATCATTTCTTTTATTGCATCGCTTTGATGAGCCAAACAATGTTTTCGAAGTTCATATTTTTTAATCAAAACATGTCTCGGATGAAACATCACCATAATTGTCAGTTGTACAATGAGAAATAAAATGAAATTGTGCAATAAGTAGTGTAACAAAGTGAGATATTAAGAGGAATAATTAACAGGGCTTCTGATATTTCGCACAGTTGCAGTCAGCCACGAATTTCATGTAAATTTGTGAAATCCCATGAAATTCACAAAACTATGGTTGGCGAAATGGTGCAAAATTCACAAAGTTTATATTCATTCACATTCAACACTGTTATTGTTGTTCACGAATATATTTATTCGCATTCAACAACTGAGTTAACGTTCAAGAAATATGTTTATTCACATTTGACGGTGTATTTCTTATTCACGATTATATTTACTCGGATTTACAAGATGTCTTCATTCACATTCAACGCATTATAATATATTCGTTCACATTCACGATCAAAATATTCAGTCAACATTTTCTGCGCACCTACTTTGCGCATCATTAGGTCCTAGCTCCCGCTCTATAATTTCTGAACGCAACATGGCGGACAGAGGGTGACCAAAAACTTAAGACCCCAAACATGGGCTAAACTGGAGCTATGGACAGAGTTAACAGCTCAGGCTTCTGGATAATTTTCAATAATTCAACAAGACAATCTCTTAGAACGGTTTATGAGTGATCATGGGATTTTGTATCTTAGCAGCTGGACACCTTCATTGTACTGTGTCACAAAAACTCAGACCACAGACCCCTCGAAATTTAAAAAAAAAAATTAAACTCATCTCAGTTCTTATCACCTGAAATGTTTTAAGGTCACGCAATGTTCATATCGGCAACAGCCATGCTCGAAAGGAATGGATGTTTATCTTCTCTGTTTTATTGCTGTCACGTCAATCAAATGGTGAAAAACTAACAAGGTTTAAATGAGCCAGGAATTTGCTGGCGAGAATATATTACGAAAGAAATAGAAAGACAGAGTCAATATAATGTTGTTCAAATTGAGGTCAGTTTTGTATCCACCGGATATGACAGCGATAAACTGGAGAAAGAGATAAATAACCCGCTCCTTTCTAGCTGTTACCTAATAGATGAACATTGTGTGACCATCAAACATTTTAGGTGATAAGAACTGAGAGGGGATTTTAGTTTTCGGGGTCTAGGGTCTGAGTTTTTGTGACACACTTATCTTGTATTACAGGAAATATGAATGTTGTGCCGCGTACAGCACTGTGAATACAATTGGTGGAACAGAGAATTAACTTTGAAGTGTAATTAAAGTGCTAATTAAACCCATGAATAAACCCACTGGGCATTAGCCCTAGTAAAGAGAATCAGGGAACCACACAAGGTAAAGTAAAAAATCTTGGCCTCGGTGGGAATCAAACCCATGAACTCCGGATTAGATCTACCGTTGCTCTGCCGACTAAGCTACGAGGTCGGACAGAGAAAGTCGGCGATGATTTTACGTGGTGAATCACGGCGAAGGTAAAGTAAGGGTACATATGAATGTTATGCCACTTGCACTGTGAACACAAATGGTGGAACAGAACCCATAAATAACCCACCTACAATCTTGGACATAATAAAATGAGAAATAAAACCACCCCTCCCCCCAAATCAGTGATGAACTCGCGGTCTAACCAAAGCACACCATTTTTTCCATCATTGAAATGGGGGAGGGGTGGTCTTAATTTCTCATTTAATATTTTGTCCAAGATTTTAGCTGTTACCTATGAACATTGCATGACCATAAAACATTTTAGGTGATAAGAACTGAGAGGGATTTTAGTTTTTGGGGTCTGGGGTCTGAGTTTTCGTGACACACTTATCTTGTGTTACAGGAAATATGAATGTTGTGCCGCATAGCAATGTGAAAACAAATGGTGGAACAGAGAATAAGCTTTGAAGTGTAAATTAAAGTGCTAATTGAACCAAGAAATAAACCCACTGGGCGTTTAAGCCCTAGTAAAGGGAATCAGGGGACCACAAGAGGTAAAGAAAAAATGTTTTGAGCTACAATCTTGGACAAAATAAATGAGAAATTAAGACCACCCCTGCACCCATTTCAGTGATGAAAAAATGACGCACTTTGGTTAGACCGCGAGTTCATCATTGATTCGGGGGGAGGGGTGGTTTTATTTCTCATTTTATTCTGTCCAAGATTGTAGAAAGGAGCGGGTTGTTCATCTCTTTCTCCAGTTTATCGTTGTCACATCCGGTGGATACAAAACTGACTTCAATTTGAACAACCTTATATCGACTCTGTCTTTCTTTTTCTTCCGAAAAATATTCGCCAGCAAATTTCTCGGCTTACATTTTAAACCTTGTTAGTTTTTCACCATTTGATCGACGTGACAGCGATATAACGGAGAAGATAAACATCCGCTCCTTTAGAGCATGGCTGTTGCCTATATGAACATTGCGTGACCTTAAAACATTTCAGGTGATAAGAACTGAAGCAAATTTAATTTTTTTTTTTATTTTGAGGGGCCTGAGGTCTGAGTTTTCATGACACAGTACAATGAAGGTGTTCAGCCGCCAAGATACAAAGTCCCATGATCACTTATAAACCGTTCTAAGAGATTGTCTAGTTAAATTATCGAAAATTATCCAGAAGCCTGAGCTGTTAACTCTGTCCATAGCTCCAGTTTAGCCCATGTAACACTTGTGTTTGGGGTCTTAAGTTTTTGGTCACCCTCCATCCGCCATGTTGCGTTCAGAAATTATAGAGCGGGAGCTAGGACCTAATGATGCGCAAAGTTGGTGCGCAGAAAATGTTGAATGAATATTTCGATCGTGAATGTGAACGAATATAATTATGCTTCTACACCTCTATGCCTCTATGCCTCTAAGCCTCTATGCCTCTACACCTCTACACCTCTACACCTCTATGCCTCTATGCCTCTACACCTCTACGCCTCTACGCTTCTACACCTCTATGCCTCTATGCCTCTATGCCTCTATGCCTCTACACCTCTACGCCTCTACACCTCTACACCTAGAGGCCTAGAGGTGTAGAGGCATAGAGGTATAGAGGTGTAGAGAAGGAGTAGCGTAAAACAGTAGAAGCATATATTTCACAGTACAATACCAGAATCATACAGGCGTAGAGGTGTATATGCATAGAGAAGGAGTAGCATAAAAGTGTAGAAGACTATACTTCACAGTACAACATCAAGTGTAGAAGGCATGAATTACAACGGAAGAAGCGTGTATGTGTAGACAGGAAGAGAAGTAGACTGAGGTGTATAAATTATTTCAGGTTGAATTTGAGTAGTGTAGAAAGAACGTTTAAGGTTAAACAGAGGAATGAAAATGTAGGAAAATTAAGAAGTTTTAAAGAATGACTTTAGAAAAAAAAGAAAGTAAACACGACTAATTATTAAAAAAATCAATGCATACTGAAACAGTGATGAAAATAACAGTCAAAGTGTAACTACAACATTACAAATAGGAAGGGTGCATTTGACAAATGAAAAAAAAATTAAAAAAAGGTGAATATAATCAAAGATATGTTTGGATGTTTAATTTTCGATAATGTGGAGTACTTGAGAAGAAAACAAACTAGGTTACCATGGTAATGTACATACATATAAGGGGTTATAAAACAAGGCAGAACTACAAAAAGGCCATAACATGCACTCAAAGGCTCTCAGACTAAAAAAACTGAAAATGGTGAGTTGTCGGCATATAGATGTAGATGTAGAACTCTACAAAACTTCTACGCAAAATTGGGTGTCCAAATTTGAACTGCACTTGAAACTTTGTCACTGCAACAAGTAAACGACATCCCAAAGCTACCAGGCATTAGTTGTGAAAAACTGGGCACTCACTGTGGCCACGATGTAAAAAGCTTTGCCATTGGCACATTTCTTCAGTGCATTGTTGTTTAAAGAGCAGATGATGATCTCTGTTTAAAAGAACCTCATGTCAAACAAATACAAGCACATGATAGTCCAAACGAGTAGCTCAAATTTTCCTGCAAAATCACCGGTTTTACAAAGGCAACACTCGTAAGACAGCAGTTTCTGTCATCATTTTCAGTCAAAAATTGGCAAATTATCGTATTTTTGGTTAAAAACGCTTGTCAAATCTGTGCAAAACTGATCGCTTTCCAGCAAAATGTGCCCAGAAAATTTCCACGAAGTCAGCCATCTTTTCAGAACTTAAATAAGCTGTATACATCTGAGGGTTAAAAATCATCAACACTGAAATGACAAAAACAACAACAACTAACTTGAAACTAACAGAATGTTGGGCTTGACATCTTTCTTTGCTAGTTTATGGCACCAGAAGAAGCTCAGGCTGGAGTAGCAGAGTGTTGACCCTCCAGTCTCATTGTAGAATCAGCATTTAGATGAAGCAGAATACGCAACAGTGTCACTGTTGCGAGTTCATTGTTTGAAGTGGTAGGTAGTTTGTAGTCTAAATAGAACGCAGAGTTGTCGGAACAGCAACAAGATTATTTCTTCCAAACGAATGCTGTAATTCCACACAAAACTTCACAATTAGCACACGCTAGGCTTGCAAATTATTCTTCGACCTCTGTCACTCTTGTATAAACATGGCCTCTGCCAGATATTCACGTGACCTCTGTCACACTTTAACAAACACGGTCTCCACCAAACTTTATACGCGACCTTTGTCACACTTCAGTAAACACTACTGACTCACGAGATTATCCTCTCTAAAAACACTCCTGGAAAAAATCACTTAAACACTTCACCGATTGGCTTGTATACTTTACAGCATAAGGTTCTAGAACTTTCTGGCTCTACTAAATAAAGTAACATTACGACATTAAACTATTTACACCATCATTCGTAAACAACTTGAATCACTGTGATACGATACTAATTAAATATGCAGGAAACTTCTAGACAATTCTAGACAGTCATGCAAGTCACCCCACAATTTTTCGTAACAGTCAGTGTTCTAGTGATTTCAATAGTTTTCTTTTGCATTTGCTTTCTTATTGCAAATGCATTTTTGAGTACAATGGAGCCAATTTGGCTCATAACCATGCAGAAAATGTTGGCATTTTTGCAGTCTTTCCTTGATCAGATTAAAGAAGTCAAAATTGCACTCTCCAGTTATTGAAAATACATAACTGAACTTTTACCAATCACAGTCCCAGGTGTATGCTATCCACAACTTATTTTAGAACGGTTTTATTTTTTTCCTCTAGTGCTTCAAGGACAAATATCCGAGCATATTTTCGCCCCAAATGGAGACTATTGTGTATATTACCCTTCACATCTTTTATGCAATGCGCGCAGTTTTGAAAATTGGGGTATATTCTCAGATATCCCCCAGTTTTAGCTGGGGGATATTTGGTCACATGACGTGTTTAGACCAATTGTGCGGGAGCGAAAAGATTTGATGGATTATGAAGTGCTTTATCCTGACGCTCAAAGCACTTCACAACACTTTGTGGGGGACTTTGCTAGTCTGCTTATTTAGGTGCAAAATGCAGCCACGCAGTTCACAATCTTATTAGGGAGAATCGTAAGATACACAGGTGCCCCCAGAACAGAGTAAGTGATAAACCATCACACTGGAGACAACGTCCCTACTCTTTTTGAACAGTGTGTGGGTTCTTTAATGTCCCACACCAATACTGTGAGACAGGGCAGCACTTTCTCCTCAGTTATTTAAAGACCCCGAGTGTTGGTCCAGCCAAGGTTTGAACCTGCGACCTCCCGCAGTCCAGTTTTCTACCAACTGAGCTAACCGGTCGGCAGTGAGACATTTTAAAATCATTGTAAAATGCTAATAGATTGTGATAGAAATGTTATCTAAATTTATTATCATTATTAACTATTATTAGAACTATGATAATAATAATAATACTAATAATAGTAATAATAATAATAATAATAATAATAATAATAATAATAATAATAATAATATATTATTATTATTATTAATTTTAATAAAGATTATTTTATTATTTAAAAAAAATTATCATTATTATTATTATTATTATTGTATGATTATTATTATTGTAAAATTAAGATTTTTCTTTGAATTTCTTAATAAAGTTTTGGATTATATTATTAAAAAAAATTATTATTATTATTATTATTATTGTATGATTATTATTGTTCTTTGAATTTCTTAATAAATTTTTGGTTTTAAAATTATTATTATTATTATTATTATTATTATTATTATTATTATTATTATCAAGTGGAACTTGTGATGTTTCACACTGCAAGTTGTTGTGAGTTTAACAAGCTTTACTCTTGATGTGTGCTCCTTAGTAGTTTAGATGCTCCTGAAGTCTTCAAAAAATAAGTCTTCTTAATTTTGAAATAATTATAATATAAAATATTAAGTAGATATATATTTATGTATATATTTTTCATTCATTCTCTAGAAAAAAGCAAATTCATGTGTTCAGGATGTTGAGCAGGTGTTAAGGCATTTTCCAAAACCAGGAGCCCTTACAAGCGTCGAAAACTTGCAGCAGAATCCAAGAATCAGCAGTTGAAAGTTGTTTTTTTGATGAGTCACAGAGTAAATATTTCGCAAAGAGCACCCTCTCTTTGGTGGACTTCACACGTGGCGATTCAAGAAGATTTGAGCGGTCAATCCCTTCGATCTCGCTAGCTTTATGTGTTGAAAATATCCCCGAGGTCAGTTCCTCCAGCTGATCTTCGTCTAGAGTGTTTGAAGCTTGCTTTTTCTGTTTCGCACATTTACATTTTTCGCAGACCGTTTCGAAGATAAATTCGACTCCTCACGGCGCGATTTTCGCTTTTCCACGGATGAGGAAGACGTACGGTGTTCTTCGCATTGCAGATTTTCTTCTTAGCTACTACTTTCCGTATAAAAACTGGAATCATCGCCTGAAATACTGTCAGAGCAATCAGAAGAAGATTCCTCGCATGCATCCGCCATGTTTGTAACGCGTATGAGTTGTCACTAGTAGTTACGCATTAACATATTATCATTAATTATGCATTCGCTTCTGATTGGCTTTTGAAAACTAATTCGCGGGAAGGGCTTGTCTAAAAATAAACCTACTTGTGAAAACGCCGTTCCACAGACCCAGTATGGAAGTTGCGCGCTCCGGGTGATGGGCTCCTGTCAAAACCTAATTCCAGGATTGCAAGAGTTTAGTAAGTTATGTGCCAGGAAGTCACTTACATTTATAATTTTATATTGTTATTTTTATTTGTTAGTTTATTGTTGACCAGAGATGTTTTACAGAGATGTTTTACAGAGAAATTGCCAATAACTGGCATTCACAATCAGATGCAAAACTTTTGAAATGCTGCTTTGAAATAAATTGTTATTTCTTTCATTATTGTAAATTAAATATAAGAAATGGAAAAAATGTACCATGTTTCTCTTGAGTTATAGAAACACAAGTGGACGTTTGGGAGAATGGGAAATGCTATGGGAACACTAGCTGTAGGTGAGTGTTTCCTCAGCTTTTGCAAGTTCTCCAAAACTTTTGTGATTTTTCTATAACTTGATAGAGACATGGAGATCATGTTTTCTATTCTTTTAGAAAACACTGTGACAAAATATTTTCTCAGGGTTGTTTGCTAAATAATGGTACTAAATACAACCTGTTTATCATTACAGCATATAATGATGGAATACAAAAAGAATTGTTTACTTTGGACGGGACAATCCCAGTCAAATTCAGAGGTACATATAATGAATGATGGAGTTCTAGTTGTACTGCATTTATTAGTTTAGTTTATTGAAATTACTCATGCCCATTGATGGTGTGTACTGGGGCAACATTGCCCTTCCTCCACATCTGCCTGTGCCTTGCCATGACTTGAATGTTGCCCCAGAAGTTTCCCATCTGCTTCAGTTCTTTCTCCATTATCTGCTGCTATGTGATCTTTGGGCTAGATATAACTAAATTGTGGTGCTCCAGAAAGTATCAATACACCCCTGTAGAATTTTTTTGGCTTAAACAACACTCCCACCAACCTCCTCACCCCCACCACCACCACCACCACCCCACCAAACCATCTGGAATTTCATTTTAGCTTCATAGTCGCTCAGAATTTGACAAGAACTTCATGCTAGCCCACATATAGAGCACACTCCCATATTGTCTTATCCATATATATCCATATATGGGTATGTCCTATCCATATATGGATATGTGGGCTAGCATTAAGTTCTGACCCAGAATTTGCTACCATGAATCTTTCATGGAGTGAAAGCAATAACTGAAAGCAGAGAAATCTATTATAAATTATTGAAAGCAAGAAATCCATAATTGAACCCACTTTAAAACTGAAATTTGGATGAGCAGCTTTATTGTAGTGCTGAGGTTTAGAGGTTCTATGTTGAGCTCTCTGCCATTTTTCTTTTTTTATTAATATGAAAAAGCTCACTCTTGAAGTAGTTTATTGTACATAAGTACAATAAACTTCTTCAAATACAATAAATACAATAAACTTACCAACAGTACACTTCTAATTACAATT
>JAHPZR010051537.1:0-25000 GCA_019787425.1 Platygyra sinensis | reverse complement strand
TTATACATTTGTAGATGTAATATCATCTGAAGAGGTTACAACGAAAATACGAAACACCTAAGCGCTCCATGGTTGAAAATTTTGTTAAAGAATTCTCGTTGTTTTCAGTTTTGAGGCATGCCGTTACGGGAAAATTTAGTGATGAACAATAAAGACAATAGAGTGTTTATGTCTCAGAACTATTGGTCTGATAGTTGCCCCTTGGAAATTTGATGTTCTTGAAACTAGCATATTTGCCCTCAAAGCTTCGCTTCTTGGGCAAATATTTGTTTTAAAAACATCAAATTTTCGTTGGGCAACTACCGGTAACAGCGGATAGTTCCTTGACAGAAGCACTCTATTGTTTAAATAGTAATTGGGGCGAGTGGAGTACAATTCAGAGAGTGATCACGTGATTAATTTCAAAATCAGACGATTGTGAAACGCAAGGCCGATTGAATTTACGAGCTCAATTACTCCCTTAATTGTACAACACACGATCCAATTACTAATTAATCATCTCTATAGCAAATTTTGGAATCAAAAATGTCTTTTGGGAAGTAAATCTTTTGAGCAAAAACATTTGTAGAGCCATGTAAGCGCGCATAATTGACGTGTAAATCATGTGGATATCCAGTTACAAAAAGTTCAAATTGGACACCTGTAATTGGACACCCACGTGATCACGCACCGATTATGTGACAAAATAGGCATGCAGAGAACCAATCACAATTGAGAATTTTGTTATGCATACAATTAATTGTTTAACTTCAGCCACCCTAAGCAGCCATCTAGCTGTTAAGTAGACACCCCCTGTTAAGCCAACCCCAAGCAGCCATCTAGCTGTTTAAGTAGACACCCCCTGTTAAAGGAGATAGTTATTTAAGCAAGATAAATGAAGCCCTTATTGCTGACCACCTCTATAAAGTTGTTGTGGCAACATTTTGTTGATCCCATTGAGGGTTGTCAATTGTCATTTCCACCAGTAAGTGGCCATCCAAAATATTTGTACTTTCCAATTGGCTTTGTTTTGGAAAAGGTGTTGACAGATAAGAGTCGGAAACAGAAAGTGACCACTGGCAAAACCATTTGAATACATGTTTTTGTATTGTCTTCACCTCACTCAAGGTGGAAGTCAAAAACTGCAATCCTCAAGCTTTAAGCCCCCAGCTTATTCATGACAAACCCTGACCTATTTAGCGGCCAACCCCTAATGAGCTGACTCTTCCATATTTCTTGAGGATGTCTTCTTAATAAGGGTGTGACTGTAATGACTTAATTTTGCATTTGGCAACCAGTAGGTAGCATTATAATGCAGACAGGCAAATAATACTTATTTATTTATTCATTTATTTATTTAGTTAGTTATTTGTTTGTTTATTGATTGATTGATTGATTGATTGATCTATTTATCTATTTATTTAGTTATTTTTATGCATGTATGTATTTGTGATCATAGAATCATACAGAGTGTGTACAACGGTATAATTATGATATATGCATTATACGGTATATGGTATATGGTATATGCATTAGAGGCATGCAATGCGTGAAGGGACTGATATTATTAAAGGGACCTTGCACAACAAAACAATTTCAAATATTGACATTCAACCACTCTAATTTATTTTCTCTCAGTTTATGACATTATAAATAATATTGATTTAAGCTTAAGGCCACCACACACTAGCCGATTTTTTGTCGGCCGACAAAAAATCTTGACTTGTCGGCTTGTCGGTGAATTCAGACAAGTCTGCGACAAAATCGGGGCTTGTCGGGTGATATCTGACCGTGCTAGATCTCAAAACGTCTTGTCGGGGTTTGTCGGTTAGTGTGCGGTGGACCAAGATAATTTGTCGGGGCTCACGCGTACCTCAACCAATAAGGAACTGTCATGAGAGTCACGTGATTAGGCGTCTTTTCCAACATGGCGGAGATCGACTTGGCCCCAAGCCTAAATGCGGTCAGTCGCGACAAAAAATCGGCTAGTGTGCGGCAAGCTGATGTCCCGACAAATTTTAACCCGATTTGACCCCGACAAAAAATCTGCAGTTCTACGACAAAAAATCGGCTAGTGTGCGGCAGCCTTTAATTTGATATTAATATACACAAACATATTGATGTAAGTCTTCTTGCAATATTACATTTGTCCTTTCAGAAAACATGTAATATTGTAGCTTTTCTTCGAATTTTGTGTGGTCTTTTTGGGGAGGCTCCGCCAGTTTATAGCAAACCACCGGAAGAACCACCGCCAGCAAGACTGGCCCATCAACCATCACCATCCACCAGTGCTGATCATCGACCAATATCAGCCCATCAACCAGCACCATCCACCAGTGCTGATCATCGACCAATATCAGCCCATCAACCTGCACCATCCACCAGTGCAGATGCAAGGGCAATGCAACAGCAGCCTCCTCAAGGTGAGTGTTAAAAGCGATTGTTAAGTAATGACAGTAAAAATGCGAGTCCCAGATGGGATTTGAACCCACGAACCTCCGTGATCTAGCTGGACGCTCTGATCACTGAGGTACTGGAGACTCTATGGAAAGCATAGACTTTCTGAAAAGTCCTTCGTCTTGTTTATTTAGTACCCGCCGGACTTCGTCGCTCGCTCGGCCGCTTAGCGGGCTTACATATTCCACTCTGAAATTTATGAGGTCGACTTGTGGCAAGTCTATGGAAAGTACGGATGAAATGTTGGTCTTTGACTGGAACTGCGTTGCATGGTCACACAGCCAAATTGTAACTTGACACATGAACTCACTAACTCATCATACAGTCACATTTATCAAAACAGCCAACCACCCGCATAAGTGAGTATTATAAGGAATACTAAATGTAGAAATGGCAACAACTCAGAAAAAATCCTAGTTTAACAGATAGGAAAAGATCTGTCGCCGTAAATGTTAAATTAATAAGTAAATATGTACATCACATCGAGGTTTCAACGCCTTTTTACGAGCAAGCCTGTAGCTTTCCAAACAGAGTTTGTGATTGGCTCAGCAAACAATAGATAAATAAATTAAACAATGCCTCCGCCGCTTGAAACAATAGGAGCTACATGTACAGGATAAGAGAACGAATCAAAATACAGGTCTGGAAGAGGTACAGGACTACTCCTTTTTACAGTCTGAATTAAGACTGCAAGAAAGTCGATATTAGACAAACATCTTGAGCAATAAAACGGGCGCGACTTGCACCATCTACGAGGATCTCTATAATTGGCGGAAAGAAACAATAGATAATGTACACTGGGTGCAGGTTGACAAGAGCGAATAAAAAGTTTTAGAGTGATGCAAGAATTATCTATTAGTGCAGGTATGTATGCAAAACAATCAGGATTTCGACTTCAATGTACAGGTTATAGACCGTTGTTCCCAGTGGTCACGAAGATTGGTTTTGGAAACGTGACCGACTTCAATTAATGGACACTTGCACATATCAGACTTTAACAATTCTTTGGCTTATCCCCAGTGAAGTTCTCACGTTCTTAAAAACATACCCTTAACACCAGGACGCCGTTTTGGATTCTTGTGGAAACATCATTTTACAGTATTTTAGACGATAGTTTAACTATGTTTAGACGAGTTTTTTGTCGTTGTGCAGTCCCGGAAGTAACAGTGGGTCATTGGACATTCTACTACCAAAGTTTCAACATTTCCGGCCAGTTTCACATTATGATCGGACATAATATTCGAACACTTCGCCAACACATTTTAACTCATTATTTATACGTATATGTATTTTTATTTATTTGAGAGACACGAGTTCATCAGTATTTTACTGTCAAATGGCATCGTCCTCGGAAAATAAAGTTGATAATCATCATCATCGTCATCTTCATCATCATCATCAAAGTTGTTGTCCATCCATAAAATTTGGTTCAATACCTTGTTATAGGGCTCGTAACTGCGACCGATACGGCTGCTAATGTAGCTAACATTTCATCTCTGGCGACAAAAATTCTGGTTTAGTCGCCATAATGGTGACTAGATTTCTCTGTGTTGACGATCAATAGTAGTTATTTTGCCACACATTATGTCGTTCCGGAAATACACTAGAAAGATCTTTGCTTCTAAAACATTCAACGTAAGAAAATACTTCATTCCATTCTTTTGCTTTGCTTTTTTCGTTTCCTTCTCTCACTGACTGTGTTTGAAATCGCCCATACATTGCAAACCCTTGAACATTGAGTTATTCATGTATGCCTACGGATTGTGTCTCTTATGATACATTAACCCGAGTTTCAGGCCTTTCTTAGCAAGAAGGCAGCGGTAGGAAGGAATTGCAGAGGAAGGCGTGACACAAACGTTATAATTGGCTTATGTCGAACATCCCAAATCTGGATGTGACACTAATAAGATAATACACAGTGCAACATAGCGTCACACTACCGGAAGTGAATACATTTTGAGTGGTGGTAAATTCTTTTCTGTCGGGATATCCTCCCCCCCCCCCCCCCCCCCCCCTTTATTACGAGGATTGTGATATGCTGTTAGCACTTCATGTATGTACCCTAGAGTAAACTTAGTTAGCATTTAATATAAAACTAGGTTTGCTTGAATAACATATAAAGAAAAAGTGAGAGATCGATGAAGTCATCTAGGTAGTCAAATTTAAATGCAGTTTTGAACGACTCATATTGAAAATCTCTATGCTAATCATTTAGGCTAATTAATGTCCGGTCAAATTGATAAGATGTCCGACCCGAATGAAGATTTGAAAGGACACATGTCCTATTAGAAAAGAAAAGTTATTTCCAGCACTGCTGGTTGACCAACAAAAATTCGTTTTGAATATCCTTTACAACGTGTAGTTGTATTTTATTGCCAGAATTTACCTTATCATGCTTTTCTAATGAGTCACTGATTTTTGCCTCTGCAGAACAACAGAAGGAGTGTATTGTGTGTATGGACAATCCTCGTAACAGTGTTTTGATTCCATGTGGTCATTTAGGTGTGTGCATGGAATGCGCCAAAGAATTACACACAACGACGAAAATCTGCCCAATATGCAGAAAGGCAATCTCTAAATTTCATCAAGTGTATGACTCGTGATGAAACAAGGTGGCGTTTATTAATTACAAGTTGTCAGGTATCAGTTATGATTTAGTTCAATATCTATAGTATATTACTCGCTGCTGTTGCAATGCTGAATGAATGAATGAATCAATTCAGTTCAATTCAATCCAATTCAGTCATTGAATGAACAAATGAATCAATGTAGGTGTGATGATATGAAAAGTAGTTGTTTAGATGCCAGAAGTAGACCTGTAGGCTGATTTTGAGACTATTAAAAGCAAGATTAGAGTAGATTCCACCAGGAATAAGTAAGTCATGAATTTTAATAAGAGACAAATTTATGTTTTACCATGACCTCCTGTATCTTATTTTTGTTTTTGCTTTTTTTAATTCGCGGTATTTTCTCGATGAAATGCCTAGGCCCAAATGAACGCCAATTCTCTAAATAAGTCCCAAGGCATTAATTCAAAGTAATATCAGCAGCTGGAAGTATCATGACGAGATTTTTGACTGCCAAACATAAATAACAAAACTTCTCTTAAAGGTCGGCACACACGAGGGGACTAGTCCCTGCAACTAGTCCCTGCAACTAGTCTCCTGAAGGGTTTACACAAAGGGACTGGTCACATGGACTAGTCCCATGGACAGTTCACACGAAGCGTTTGTGCAACGAGTTGCAGGGACTTGTTTCAAAAATTCAAACTGGTTTGAATTCATGGGACTAGTCGCAGGGACTAAAGTTGGTCACTGCGACTAGATTTTGAAGTAAAAATGAAGTAAAAATGGCCAGTTCACACGATGCGACTAGTCACAGGGGCTAGTCCCATCGTGTGTGCCGACTGTATAAAACCTGATAAAGCCAATAAATGCCGGGTCAATCAGAGCAAGTTTGATATCTACGCTGTGGGTGATGAATCTGAAAAAATACGATGTGGTAGCTAGTGTTTGACGCTGAGTAAGTAAGTAAGTAAGTAAGTAAGTAAGTAAGTAAGTAAGTAAGTAAGTAAGTAAGTAAGTAAGTAAGTAAGTAAGTAAGTAAGTAAGTAAGTAAGTAAGTAAGTAAGTAAGTAAGTAAGTAAGTAAGTAAGTAAGTAAGTAAGTAAGTAAGTAAGTAAGTAAGTAAGTAAGTAAGTAAGTAAGTAAGTAAGTAAGTAAGTAAGTAAGTAAGTAAGTAAGTAAGTAAGTAAGTAAGTAAGTAAGTAAGTAAGTAAAATCTTTATTGATGTGTCAATGTATTTAGTTTTCACAACTAATTGAGGACACGAAAAATTAAGATTATTTACAAAATAAGAAGCAATAATAATAATGTATGTACAATTAATATATGTAGTATGTGTAAATTATATAATAAAACAAATATATAAAAGGTAGTTTCTAAGAATTACAAAGGTTACAGCAGCTACTGTTGTTCTTTAAGAGAGACGTTAGGTCTTTTTTCCTGATTTTCTTTTTGAGAGATTCAATATTCGAGGAGCCTTTCAATTTATTATCTAGTTTCGACCATATATGGGGTCCTTGATATTCAAGAGAGTGCTTTCCATAGTTAATAGTGTTAAAAGTCGGAATAAGATCACTGTTTCTTAGTGAATAACTAGTGCTTTTCCGCTTAAATAGTTCGTTAACAACACTCGGTGCGAGGCCATATTTTGCTTTGTACATTAATATAGCGATATCTTGTAGTCTACGATTTAGTAGTGAAGGTAGCTCTGCGCGAACCAGAAGGTTTTGGTATGATTCTGAATGGGAATTAAATACTACTCTAAGTGCGCGTTCTTGAATCCGCTCTATTTTTCTGCTGTCAGAAGATTTACAGTTATGCCATACCAGACGGCAATATGTTAGTGAGGCAGGATGGATGATTTGTAGATTATCAGTTTTGTTTTGCATGGTATCAGATTTCGCAATCTCAATAAGACACCAACTTTTTGACTGGCTTTTATGCAATTGTTACTGATGTGGCTGGTGAAATTAAGCTTGTCATCTATTTCAACTCCCAGTAATTTGATTTGGGAATTGTTGGTAATGATCTGATCTTCAATCTGTAGGCCTCAGTCTCTTTATCTGGGTCGATGTTTCTTGGATTGATAGTAAGACTTTGAAACTTCTTTGTGTTCACTTGTGCTTTTATTTTGCTTTTTCCTGTTGTAAGTTAGGCTCAGCTGGAAATCGAGCCTAGTTGTATGTGTCAGCAAAGAAGGATAAACTAGACTATGCAGCCTGCGTTTTTGCCTGCATTTTTGCAACAAGCGAGTTGAATAAGAATAGTTGTGCTTGTCTAAAACATCACGTTAAAATGCGCTTACTAAAACTGAATTATTTTTGTTAATTTATATAATAGTAATTCTAGTCTTATGTACATAATACAAATGTAAATGCTATACAATGTGCAATCAAAGCAAGAGCGTAAGACCACAGGATGCAAAGGAGTTTTAGTTACGTTATCGTACAATTACAACGAGAAATATCGATCTTGTTGATTCAAGCCATTGTCAGTGATCTAGCTAACTAGCCAAGGGTCCGACGATCATGTTAGGGGAGCAGGGGCCGAAAATGGTCGTCGTCGCCCTTTGCGACGATCTCAGGAATCGAAGCTTACCGGACGAGGCACGAATTGCCGAAGCTGTGATACGCCCGAAATCAAAGCTGTGTGCGGTTTTCGTCTCGCGGATCAGTAGAGTTCAAAGGACGCGTAACACTATCCCACTACACAAATTAACCACTTACAATGATATGAATCAACGAAATCGATTTACACTGCATTTCACTTGAGCTGGAAATGAAGTCAAATGAGACTTTTACTTTCTGTGTTACGGCAAAGGAAGTTTGTTAATATATAATTGTACAAGCTTGAGAAGAAATATTATTGTAAATCAGTCAATAAACTTAGTATTAAGAAACGGCAATGATTCAGATCAGTAAATATTGTAATTTGTGTACTGATCATTGTATGTGAACAGTTTTGACAGACGGTTTGTCAGACGAGGTGATACAGCAGAGCTGGCACTGGGCTGAGGATAGAAATTAACATTTTGCGTAAACGTGTAAAAATTTCTGGGTTGAGGCCAATTATACTGGCGATTTTTCGCTTGTGTATGGGACAAATAAATCAAACAACTCTAGCGTATGGATGACGTCGTCAACAATTCATTCTTCTTTATTGTAATATTACTCTTCCTAGTTGATCGCGACATTCGCGAATTTGTTTGCCGCCTTCAGAGCAACGTTTTTGATGCTACGAGTTTGTCTCAAACCAATCACGTGGTAGATGGGGTAAGTTTCTAAAGAAACTGTGGTGCTGGGTCGGTGGGAGTATTACAATATAATTTGGTTTCATCAACTGGGTTGATAATGTGAATTGGCCACCGTAAAGAGATTCGGAAGCTGACCTTTCGAGCGTTATCCTTTCGTCGGAGCCAATCACGTGGTACATTGAAATGCACCACGTGATGGCATTTTCCTTGTGTGGCATCATGACTTTCGTATTACGTGATGTTCATTAACAAAATGCTTATCTTCAAGAGGAAAGCCTACCGTGGTTTTTGTCTGCCATAGAACTGTCAGCATGGCCGCTGTTCATCAGCTGAAGATAAAATATGATCAGGACAAATTTGGAGTGGTTTTTTAGACGCAAAACGCCCGGTAAGCGTTTCTCTTGAAGATACTGAAGCAAGTTGTGAATTAACATCACGTGGTGCGGAAAAGTCATGATAGCACAGAGAAGAAAAATGTTTTCACGTGATGCATTTCAATGTACCACGTGCTTGGTTTGAAACAAACTCGCGGCATCAAAACGTTGCTCTGAAGGCGGCAGAAAAAAATTCGCGGGTGTCGCGGTCTACTTAGAAAAGTTTAGCCAAGCCTAAAAGCGGAGCTGCTGTTTGGAATAGCGTCGCGCAAAGATGACGTCACGAAAATTTACCCCCTGGTGTGACTCAGACAAACAAACCATTCCATGGGCTACTTCTTTGAGCGCGACGTATGGAACAACAGCGCCCGTGAACTCTTTAGCGCGATACTCTGCGATTAATTTCACAATTCGATGGCCTCTCTAGCTCAAAATGTTGGAGAAAACCAACGACATGTACCGTGGAATAATAAAAATAGTTTGAAGGAGGGCGGCAAAATATGATGGGCTTCTCATGTATGAAGGCTGTTTACGAACACACTCCTTACCTTCATGGCAGAGAAAAATATTACTATTGTGCCCGACATTCAGGTGTATCACCCACAAGAAAGTCGGCAAGCCTGCTAGAGGAATATGTGATAAAGAAATAACCGTAGATCCGATCGGATTCGTTGCATTGCCGTGATAAAACTGGCCCGCTCCATCTTCGCAAATAAAAAAAACAGTTTTAGCCCGCGCTATAATTTTAATACACGTATCGTGCCAAACATAGCTATGATGTCTGCTCACGGTCACAGATTTGTTTATGTGGTTGGATAAATGGCTCTATTAAAATCATGGCCCTCCAAAATGCCGCACAGTATACCAAATTCTGCTCTGAATTTGGAATTGTCTCAGAGATAATAATTACGTACAAGTCCTCCGGTTCTGTCGTATTCGTTTGAGCGGACGGCAATAAGTCAACAGATAAGTCTTCTCTTCAAGACCAGGAGAAACAACAGAAAAGTTTCTTCGTAATACGTTTCACTTTGAAGTATTTTCACGTTGATAGGCTATTCGCAACCGTCGAGCTAAAACTTCTCGACTTCCGATTCCTGCAGGTTTTGGGATCTGTCTGCCTGTCACTGCATGCGGCTTTGTAAGACCCTCGTTCAATTTGTGACATTTATCCTCTTTTCTGGACATCTCGGAATCTATCGTGCAACCTTTGAGATGAAGAAAGCCAGACAAGAGTTCTACACCGACTTTATAGCGGAGAATAGCCATGATACACGCAAGCTATTTCGTTCTGCAAAAACACTCTTCAATCACGAAAGTTAGTTACATTTTCAAGGCTACTCAGATAGTAATGCGACGCTTGCTAACGATATTGGTAACTTCTTTATCAAAAAAGTCGATGTAATACGAACTGGACTAGACACCGCAGCCGGTAACATCCATTCAGCGGACGAGATGTTTCCCCGAAACACTGAGATCCACAGCCCCTTCCATGACTTTAGAACTCTTACTGATAAAGAAGTCAGTAGTCTTATAATAAAAGCAACCAAGAAGACCTGTTCACTGGATCCTATGCCAACCACTCTCGTTGTTGAGTGTCTTGATGTTTTGCTTCCTGTACTTACTAAGATGATAAACCTGTCACTTCAATCTGGGTGTTTTGCAGATAGATGGAAACACGCTGATGTCCACCCAAAGCTGAAGAAACCAAAAGCTGAAGTCATCTTTCCTGATCTTCGTCCCATAAGTAATCTCACATTTGTCTCGAAACTGACTGAGTGTGCTGCATTTAGTCAAACTCACAATCATTTGACCATTCATGACCTCTACCCGAAAGCCAGTCATCGTATCGTGAGTGCCATAGTACCGAGACTGCACTTCTCCGCATCAAGAATGACATTCTTATGAATATGAATAGGCAGCACCTAACCCTTCTAGTTTTACTAGATTTAAGTGCTGCCTTTGACACTGTAGACCATGCGATATTGTTAAACCGTCTTAAGTCAGATTTTGGTATCTCTGGTAACGTGCTCTCGTGGTTCAAGTCGTATCTATACCAGCGCTCCCAGTCAGTGTCGATCAATGGTCATACATCTAAAAAGTTTGAAGTGAAATGTGGTGTCCCTCAAGGTTCCTGCCTAGGTCCTCTTCTCTTTGTTCTTTACGCCAGCAAGCTCTTTACTATCATTGAGCGACACCTCCCCCAAGTCCATGCGTACGCCGATGATACCCAGCTCTATGTTGCGTTTAAACCCGATCCCGAACATGCCGCCAACGCAGTGGCAGCCATGGAAGCGTGTATCAACGACATAAGGAAGTGGATGCTGGCTGATCGTTTGAAGATAAATGATGACAAAACGGAATTTTTAGTTATTGGGACTAGGCAGCAACTGGCGAAAGTCAACATTGATTCGATCAATGTGGGAACGGTGGAAGTTTCCTCGTCTTCTGAAGTCAAGAACCTCGGATGCTGGCTTGATAATCAGCTCAAACTAAACAGCCACATCAATCGCCTATGCAAATCTGCCTTCTTTCACTTGTATAACATAAGAAAAATTAGGAAATTCCTCAGTCGTGAAACCACGCAGATCTTGGTCAATGCCCTTGTCACGAGTCGCTTGGACTATTGTAACAGTATACTATATGGTCTACCAGCCACTGAACTTTACAAACTCCAACGGGTACAAAATTCAGCTGCAAGACTTATTTGTAACGTAGGGCGTTTCGATCACATTTCCCCCTCCCTTAAAATGTTACATTGGTTACCCATTAAATTTCGTATTCAGTTCAAGATACTGCTCATTACTTTTAAGGCAATCCATGGTCTTGCACCAGCGTATTTAATTGAATTGATTACCCTAAGGACTCAGTGTACATATAATCTTAGATCTACTAATGAGCTTCTTCTTCAGCCTCCTCGAGTAAAAACTCTAAAGACATTAGGTGATCGTAGCTTTGTAGCGGCTGCACCAGCTTTATGGAATAAATTACCACGTGCAGTCCGCCATTCTCAAAACGTACAAACATTCAAGAAAGCCCTTAAGACTCATTTATTTCGGAAAGCTTATAATCTATAGAACATCTGATCAAGTATGAATTTATAGTTAATATTATGCAATTTTATAGTTGGAATATTAATTAGCTTTAGATTTTTCCATTTTTATGTAACTGATTTGACTGTAAATAGTAGAATTCTAGTTTTTGTCATTGTAAAGCGCACGAGAGCATCTTCTCATGTATCGTGCGCTATAGAAGCAATAAAATTATTAAATTATTATTATTACCCATAGCAGCAGTGTTCGCTTTTTAACATTACTTAAGCTATCCAGAAACCTCGACAACCAATCTTTCCTTTTTTGCGTGATTTTCTGGTCGAGAAGACAACGCGCTCATACAAATCCTTCTATCGGACTGTAATTCTTGTCTGAGTCATGTGGGGGGTCTCTGGTGATGTAATCTATTTTTAGAAACTGTGCGCGACGCTATAGGCCACGTTCGATGTATCAATATTCAAGCATGGCTCCGAGGCTTTCGGGTAAAAATTGCAAATTTTCCAACTTTCTTTTGTTCCTCAATTCCTAAGAGAGACTTAGATACAAGGAAAACAACACCAAATATGGATGATTGACCCGAAAGCCTCGGAGCCATGCTATCGAACGTGGCCTATTATCAACCATAAAGGAAAAAGAGGATTTGTTTTTCGTGAATCAGAAACTTTTAAAAAATGATCAATTGTGAGCAAGTAAATGTTCAGGGTGTGGTTTTGTTAACATTTACAGGTTATTAGCCTGGCTTGCGCCCGCAGTTCAATAGTAAACTAGAAACCATTCAGCAGTCAACTTAAAAAAGAAACGCGCTCAGAAACAGAGATCACAGATGGTGTCAAAATGTAAGAACATCAGTGACATACTCGGCATACTTTTTGTTGTTGTTACTTTTTGACGTCATCTGTGATCCATTACTGAACAGACCCAGAGTAGCATGGAATCTCCTTGTTAAATGGAGGAAAAGGTTGAAAAGCAACTGGAGTTAATGGGGCTCCGCCACGGTAGTTTGAGCTATTTTGACCACCAACAAAATTATCTTTTAACTAAAGGAAACCTGAAAATAATGCTTTACCAATATGGAAAAACACCTAAGAGATAATAATAAACCATAAAGGAACCAAGATGGTTAAGGATGGAGAAGATTGACAGATTGAACTTTTCAAACTGTTTAACCGTGACGTACCTTCTTTAAAATACGTCAGGAAGGATAAGAAAAGTGAGCCAACAGCTGCCCTTCTTTTAAGAACTGGGGCGTGTACCATAGTGGAGATCGTTGAGAGCCTCGTCATCTATCGTACAGGTATCTTGAGCATCCCAAACCACTATACCTTGATAATTTTCCTAACGCTTGTGTTATTTAAGGTATATCCAATTATATGATACACACGAACTGAATGGAAAATTTCTTCCCAATGAAGAAAATCGCCATAAGAAAGGGAGGGAAATCAATTAAGGACGGTGCCTACTATTGTTATTGCGCATACGGTCTGCGCATCACAGATACTCGGATTTCCTATGGGTGGTGCTTATAATACAGGGATATTTTTGCGCGGTTCAAAACTATGCGGAGAAAGTAGAACTTAGCAAGTGCTCTTGGTATCCAAAAAGAAAATTGGGGGTAACCACGCATTTTTCAGAGATAACTAAGCTTCAATTGGGAAAAAACGCCATACATTGCTTTGTATTTTAAAGCTTTTTACAAATATTGCGGATTAATTATCTTCGAAAAATGCGTGGTAACCCCCAATTTTCTTTTCGGATTTCAATAGTACTCGTTATGATTTGCTTTTCCCGCATATTCACTGAACCGCGCAAAAATACCTTTGAATTAGTAGGCACTGTCCTTAACGTAATTAAATTTGGAAGTATCAAAACACGAGAGACTGTTTCATCAGGATCAAAACACCGAAAAAGGAGTCGAAAATACGACGCGCTGGAGTAAATGGAGAGATAAAATCGTCAAAATCTTTTATGCCAATAGACTACTTTCGATATATTAAAATTCAGCATGGTAGTGAGGCATAGAGGACACAAACAAAAGGCATTGAATGATCATGTTTATTCGTTTGTTCGTTTTTTTGTGTGTCCTCTAGGCCTAGCTATCAAGTTGAATTTTAATATATCGAAAGTGGCCCGACCGGGTATCCAAACCTCCACGGTTGTGGTTTTTTTTAACTTGGTGACTTGTTTATGAGTTTGAGAAGGAAACAAAGTTTGAGACGGGAACAGCAATATGTATGGTAATCAAACGGTTCCGAGTTCAATTTGAAATTTTTGAAAAACTCGGAAGTGCAATTTAATTCCAAACTGAACGAGAAAAACCGTATGACTAATTATTAATAATATAAACATGAAAAAAAAAAGGGTTGCGTGGAGGAAGTGCCGGGAGATTGTTTTCTTATTCAAGAAAACTTCTTTTCAAAGTTTCTGCACAGAACTTCCGTCAGAATTTACGTGATATTATTGGCTGAGAAAATTTCCTATTGTCTTTCAGACAATCATAATCCATAATTACGATGTGTAATTTGCACTGGTGACACACCTTTTGCACCTTTGTTACACTTAAAAACTGTACTGCCCTCAGCCAATCAGAATCGAGTAATTTTTTCATGTGTATTATATTATGAAGGGCCGTTTTCACACTAGAGGACGAACAAATAGTCTGGACGGACAAATCGTCTCAAACGAACAACTGGTCTGGTGTGCAAACGGGACGAACAAATACTTCCACGAACAAATCGTCTGATATTTGGCCGTCTGGAAAGACGATCTTTCCCAAACGATTTGCCCGAACAAGTCGACGACAGTACGGCATAAATTCACATCAGACGGACAAATGCCAGACGATTTGTTCGTCCTCTAGTGTGAAAACGGCCAATGAAATATCCGCACAAAACAGATCTCTGAGCCGACCTCAATCAATCGGGATTGTTTGACAAACAATGTTCATGAAAGTATGCCTCAAATGCAACGTAGGGTTTAGTTAACAGATGGAATCCAGACACATTAAAGGACGTTGTGCGCTGTGCTTCGGAACGAGCTCAGTGCCAAATTGAGACTGTGGCATAGCACCTGTTACGCCCTTTTGGAAAACAAACTACAAAATCGTGTTCTATAAGCCTTCATTTTAGAGGTATGTTGAGAAACCAAGAGAGAACAATGGATGCAGACCAATCAAAAGAGAGGACTGGGGAAAGGGTACTGAAGCGAGTTATACTGAATAGAAACTACCGGTTATTGTATTTGTAGCTTTCTGATTGACCTGGAGGACAGTGGCTGTGAATGATCGTCTATTTTCAGGGCCTGATTACATGAGCCGGGCTGGTGTCAGTTTGCCGGGATCTCGGCACGTTTGTTAAACGCAACAAAAATCAACTTCGCGATTACATGACAACAGGGCCAGCCCGGTTAACCGAGATCCCGGTATCGCGGTGCCGGGATCCCGGCTACCCGGGCTGAGACTTTTCCATGTAATCGCGTTTGCCGGGCCAGCCCGGCTCATTAGTCAATGAGATTACAAAATCAAGCTCGCTCCTGTCTCCCGCGGTTCATAGCATCAGCCATCAACCGGGCTGGCTCTCCTCATGTAATACCGAGCTGAAAGTCATCTAGGCAAACCGAAGCAGCCCGTCTAACCGGGCCAGCCCGGCTCATGTAATCAGGCCCTAAGTCTCTTAAGTGGGTCTCTTCATTTTCACTTTAATGTTGGTATCAGGAGAAGCACGTTTAGTATTAGCGGATTCAATCACGTGTGGCTGCATTGATAAACACACCTATAAACCAAGTTTAAAGCACTTTTGACAACGTGATATGAATTTGTATTCTGTTTTATCATAATGGAAAATATCCCGTCTTTCCTGCCACCTGTTATGTCTTAAAACGACAGCCTCCCCTTCAGGGAGGGTAGATAATGCTTTGTTGATTAAACCGTGACCTTGTCAAACTCTACAATATAGCAAACCCCCAGATAACAGTTGTCACGTTATGATCCAGTTTCGCTTTTTGACTTCCAAGTTCCAAAATTCCAAAATGTGAAAAAAGAAAACAAGCTTATTGCAGGTGAATTACTTGCTGACAAAGTTATTAAAATAAATGATTGAATTGAAACTACCAGTAATTGTCTTTCTAGTTTTCTGATTGGCCTAAATCCAAATGGGTATTTTATCTCTTTTACGAAATTAATGTGAGTGATGATTTCATACGTCAGATCCCTCCGGTGAGCGAAAAGCAATTAGAAGGCTATTTCCATTAACATGAGGGACGCGTATCGTATTATACAAAGGCGTATGTGCGTCAACACACTTGGAAGCAAACGCAAAAATAATATTGTCAATATCCAGCAGTTCGTGTTATTATCAGTTATTATCAGTGTACGTCTTTTGCGGGAAGAAATTTCCTTTAATGGCTCCCGAAAAGAACACATCCTTTAGAACGATTGAATAAAGGTGAAGGCAAAATTTTATATGCAAATCTGAAAAGAGTTTGAGCAACGATCCATTATTGTTTTCAAACATATCGTTTAATGGTAAATACAAAAGTGGGTTTACTAATGCCGCACGAATCGATAAAAAAAAATAGACGATTACTCAGCGCGTCATTGGCATAAGGGAAAAAACGATTTCGAATTTTATTTATGGCTGTGTCACAACAAATCGGTCCAAAAGTGCTGCTAAATTATATATATTGCCTAACTGAAGGATGACGGACCAATTTACTCTACACTACAATGACACAGAATTGAGCATTTGGCAGTATGAAGTCATAAATATCTGATGGTTACCACTTGGCTGTCTGTTAATTATTTATGTGTCTTTTTTAGAGTCATATGCGTGGATTTCTCTCCACATGCGAACTAATTCATTATATACATGTAAATATCAAGAATATATCAGTTTCAAACCTAATTTGAAAGAGGCGTATAGCTCCTTCAATGATTTTCTTCGATTGTATCAGGTACTGTCGAGATGACCGCGAGAAAACAAAATTATTTAATTCATTTCTGCCTTCTAAAGATATTAACATGGTTTTCTCTTACGTTTTACATAATTATTTCCTTATCTTAGACTAGTTTAGTTTCATGAATATCAGCGCAATGGTGAGACTGCAGCCAAAGGCATTAAAGAGTTTGTGTTTTTTTTTTCCAAGGGCTAGTTTGGAAATATATATGTTATTTGGCAACAGTCTGAAAAACTCTCCAAAAACATAATTATTATAGGTAAGAATATTTTAGATGATTTCACAATAGTGCCACCCTAGCTTACGGCGTTTTATTCATTTTTGTTTAGCTGTTTTTATTAAGTGTGTTTTTTTCCACTGCGAAAACAAAGTTGGGCCAACCACTTCATTGTAGGATGATTGAGAAGTTTTCTCGACTGCTCAGTGCGTTGTTCGGATTTCCATTCTAACTAAATGACAAATCTAACGGCAAAACCAGCACAAGCGTTTAATTGTGTCCTTCACAGCTTGCTTCACTTCTTTTATTTTCCAGCAGTAAAGAATCGGGTTTAACGAAGAGTTGAAGTAAATCAAGGTGGACGTACACTCCCCGGCGATAAAAACCGATGGAGATAACTTAACTTCAGTGAACATTAAGGCACCAGAGACGCCGTGCGGTAGATAACATGCTACTAATGTCAACTGCAGCCACAGTGCCGTGTTAACCGCTTTCTTGTATCGACCAATGTTCAGGGGACTTGTTACGCCCTGTGCCTCTCTATGAATACGATGGTCTACCTGAGATTGAAGCTGACGGAGATTTAGGAAGATCTTTGTGTAACAGTAAACTGACGTTGATAAACACACCGCTATACCAATGTAGCCATAAGAGAAGGTAATGAGGGAATTCCACACGGACATGGTTGCAGCGACAGCGGACACAACCCAAAAGCTACTGAGAACCATATATATCCTCTTCAATGTTATAACCTGTTTGTATCTTAGTCCCAAATTCAGTGCAAGAAGTCGGTCGGCGCTTATTGCGGTCAGTGTCAACAATGACACAGAACATAGGATGTAACTGGAGACAAAATTTATGGTGCCCGCCACTCTGCAAATCTCCCAACGTTTGTTCAACACAGCTATCCAGTAGATATAAGCGAGCGGCTCCGACGTAACACCAACACAGAGATCGCTTGTAGCCAAACAACGAAGCAAGAGTTTGGACGGTGGATGCAGGGACGACTCGCTGTGAAGGGCAACAAGAATTAGAGTGTTCCCCAGAGTCGCTGAAATGCCCACGAACACGTTTATCGCCAAAATACTTGTTAACTGAGAATGTATACCTTCGGTGATATCTGGCGAGCAATACAAATCTTCGCCAAATAGCAGGTCTTGTGCCGCACCGGTTATGCTTGCTAGCACCATTCAGAATCTATTCAGTAGAGCCTAAACTAAAGCAATTGGCTTCTTCTCTCAGCATCATTACTTGAGGGTTAGCTACCGCGTCACAATAACTGATAAGGCAGTGTCATCGCATATCATACCTTGAACTGAATTATTTACGTGAGTACAATTTCCAGCTGTGTTCATATTTACGACAGTTACCATGAAAGTGATTGGCGTTTGACGGGGTCTGGTTTCACCGTATTATATGATTAAGAAAATGACTCTTTTTGATTGGCTGACAGCAGGCAAATTTGCCATTAATTTGTGAATTTGCAATGCAGTTCAAGTTAATACGTTCGTTATTTCCAATGATATCATAATTTGAGCAAATAGTACGAAAGCGTGAATAATTACGTGTAAGGTTTACTGGCAATTCGCGCAATTTTGAGAGAATTTTTACATATCGCTTGTATATAGTGTAAAACTCCTTATACCCCATTCACATCAACTAAACATGTTTAATTAAAACAGGTTTAGAAAAATGAAAACTATTAAAGAAAAACTGCAACTCATGCTTTTATGCAGGATTTAGATGAACTTAAACATGTTTTTAAATTTGTGTTGAATTTAAAGTAAAAAAACATCAGTAAGCAGCTTTTATAAAGAAAACAATTTTAAACCGTGGTTAACTAAACAGCTTTTAAACATGTTTAAGCTTTGGTGTGAACGGGGCATTGCAATCGCATTCACGCAATTACCGATGCTACACATGATATAATAGGAACAAGAGTTGCTTATATAAAATTACTCTTCCAATCAACTACTCTTTTTACTTGATTGGGTTCCTTGTTATGGCAGAAAAATTCTGAGTAGTTCTTACAAAAGGCCTTCTTTCTTCGAATTTTGTTATGTATCAGTTAATTTAGAACAGACCAAATGAAAAAGTATAAGAGATCTTTGCATACAAAAGATGCAAACTAATAGAGGTAAAGCTTTTCGCTGCTTACATTATCGTTTAGGGTCGGTTTGAGTTCTTGAATTAGAAGAGTCTCCTTTATCTTGCAGTGGATATCAGAGCGACCTTTTGCTAATATTTCGAAGTGGTCCCATTTTAAGTTGTGACCAGTTGACGTGACGTGGTCTGCGATAGCAGATGCATGACAGGCACTAGTGATCCCTTTAAAATGTTCAGTTTTCCTGTCATGCAATCTACGTTTTGTTTTGCCGATGTAAAAATCCTGGCAATCCCAACAACTAGCCTTATAAACAACTTTTGACATTTGAGAACGGTTAATCTTATCTTTGTAGGGAAAAAAGGACTTGATGCGATGAGCGCTTTGGAAAATCACCCTAAGATCAATGCAGCCATAAAATCTATTAATGCAGGTCTTAAGCTGTTTAGTAACAATTTTACTTTGTGCCCCTAAATAAGGTAGAATTAAGATTGTTTCTTTTTGGGAACTGTGGTGGTTGGATTTCTCGGTCTGTTTCGCTGTCTGTTCAAAACATCATTCATGTTGTAATTGATAACACCAGCAGGGTAACCATTCTGTAACAACAGTTTCCTCAGTTCATCCAGACAAGATCGTAAAAGGGACGGCGACGAACAGATGCGAAAACAACGAAAAGTGAGTGTGCGGATGAGGTTTACTTTGTATTTCCTTGGACATTCTCATCAAACGATGCAATCACACTTTCTCAACATCTATTTACCGAAAGAAGACCTTTACCGGCCTGTACACAAAATGGGACTCCTTCACACCTAGGAAATACAAAGTAAACCTCATCCGCACACTCACTTTTCGTTGTTTTCGCATCTGTTCGTCGCCGTCCCTTTTACGATCTTGTCTGGATGAACTGAGGAAACTGTTGTTACAGAATGGTTACCCTGCTGGTGTTATCAATTACAACATGAATGATGTTTTGAACAGACAGCGAAACAGACCGAGAAATCCAACCACCACAGTTCCCAAAAAAGAAACAATCTTAATTCTACCTTATTTAGGGGCACAAAGTAAAATTGTTACTAAACAGCTTAAGACCTGCATTAATAGATTTTATGGCTGCATTGATCTTAGGGTGATTTTCCAAAGCGCTCATCGCATCAAGTCCTTTTTTCCCTACAAAGATAAGATTAACCGTTCTCAAATGTCAAAAGTTGTTTATAGGGCTAGTTGTTGGGATTGCCAGGATTTTTACATCGGCAAAACAAAACGTAGATTGCATGACAGGAAAACTGAACATTTTAAAGGGATCACTAGTGCCTGTCATGCATCTGCTATCGCAGACCACGTCACGTCAACTGGTCACAACTTAAAATGGGACCACTTCGAAATATTAGCAAAAGGTCGCTCTGATATCCACTGCAAGATAAAGGAGACTCTTCTAATTCAAGAACTCAAACCGACCCTAAACGATAATGTAAGCAGCGAAAAGCTTTACCTCTATTAGTTTGCATCTTTTGTATGCAAATATTTTTTTTTGTGCTCAGCTTTTGTCATTGTTATTGTTAATTAGTTACTTATCTAAATTTAAACTTAGTTGATAAGAGATCTTGGCGTCGTTAAATTCGGTCGGTATTGATATTTGCTTAGCTGTCCTCAGTGCTTTGTCTGTGACTTGACTAGATTCCATTCAGTCAAACTATCGTTACTTAGAAGCAGATGATTTGCCTTACAAAGGCAATAACTCTGAATTATAAAGTGTGCAAATATAGACATTTATTTTACTCACGCAAAAGAAAATCGATTTCAAATTACGGAGAAAAGCCCCTGGTTGACGTTTTGAGGTTCCGTTTTAGTAGGAGGGACGAATTAATTGATTCTTTATATATAATTTACCATAGGATGACCACAGGCGTCCCAAGCTCACGTTTAGAGAAAGCGAAGGATTATTATATATTTATTCATATAAGCGTTACGGCTGTGCGAGTTGGAACGTGACCTTTCATCTTACGCGGTGTCAGGTTACGCGAGAACCGTTGAGAATTTGAGCGCCTTATAAGACTTTGTATGGGGAATAAAATATCGCCGATTTACAACGCTAGATACTTTGAAGTATCCACATATATTAAGTAAGATGATTAAAACAAACTTACCTTTTGTGTGTCCGTTATGCTTTTTCGTTATTTTCGCTGTTTTGGGCGTTTTATGTCACTACTGTTCTTCCCTTCATAAGTGTGCTACCTTGACTCCGTCTTATGAAGGGAAGAACAGTAGTGACATAAAACGCCCAAAACAGCGAAAATAACGAAAAAGCATAACGGACACGCAAAAGGTAAGTTTGTTTTAATCATCTTACTTAATATATGTGGATATTTCAAAGTATTTAGCGTTGTAAATCGGCGATATTTTATTCCCCATACAAAGTCTTATAACGCGCTCAAATTCTCAACGGTTCTCGCGTAACCTAACACCGCGTAAGATGAAAGGTCACGTTCCAACTCGCACAGCCGTAACGCTTATATGAATAAATATATAATAATTCTTCGCTTTCTCTAAACGTGAGCTTGGGACGCCTGTGGGATGACGCACAGTATCTCACAAAAATCATTATCAATGATGAAGTTTTCGTTACGGACGGGGCTGGGTAAAACTGCAGCGGATGATTTAAATTAAAGTTCCACCTTCTAAGTCACGTTTTGTGTCTCTAACTTGTTTCAATATTCTGCTCAAATTTCGCTTAATGTTTGCGCAAAAATGGGGCTTTTCCCCGGCAAAATTATTGCTAGCGGGAGTTTTGTGCTTGAAATATTTAGCGAGTAGCGTATACACTCTCATTCACAGTTTAAATTACTATACCATACACTTTTCGCTACTAACTAGGGATAACTAAATACCTAATGACCTACTGACTGACTGACTGACTGACTGACTGGCAGGGTGGCTGAATGACTGACTGACTGACTGACTGACTGACTGACTGACTGGCAGGCTGGCTCACTGACTGACTGACTGACTGGATGGCTGGTTGACTGACTGACTGATTGACTGACTGACTGACTGACTGACTGACTGGCAGGCTGGCTCACTGACTGACTGACTGCCTGACTGACTGACTGGCTGACTGACTGAATGGCTGGTTGACTGACTGACTGACTGACGGACGGACTGACGGACTGACGGACGGACTGACTGAGTGACTGAGTGACTGATGGACTGGCAGGCTGGCTCACTGACTGACTGACTGACTGACTGGATGACTGATTGGCTGACTGACTAACTGATTGAATGGCTGGCTGACTGACTGACTGATTGACTGACTGACGAACTGGCTGACTGACTGAATGGCTGACTGACTGACTGACTGGCGGACTGACTGACTCAGTGACTGACTGACTGACTGACTGACTGACTGACTGACTGACTGACTGACTGACTGATTAACTGATTGGCTGCCTGTTTAACTAGGCGCTAAATTATCCAAGTGGACTGTGGGAAGAATGATCTTTCCCGTGATTAAGACTGGAAACTGCTGCTGAAAATCCTTGCGTTTGTTATTATCATTTTGAGTTTAGTAATCTCTCCTTTTATTCTGTTTGTGTCTATTGCTGTCTTATAGGCTCAGTTCCCCTCACATTTTCTTCTTGTTTCCATGTATAGTTTTTCGTGTTCCAGCTAGTTGAACGGCGTCTAAAATGACACCATCTGGCACAAATTATCATACTTCAAATTCCCTTACCACCGTTTCCGTTGATACGCGACTTTGGAAAACAAAACAGCCGCGGAAACGTTTCCAAAATTTCTGTAAGTCTTGCGTGTTATCGACAGATCGGATCGAAATCCACCAATCACAGCCACTAGTGAGACCTTCAGAACTTCTTTACGTCATGCTAGCGGGCTGTGATTGGTGGATTTAAATCCGATCTATCGATAACATGTATGATTGATGGGAATTTTGGAAATGTTTCCGCGGGTGTTTTGTTTTCGAAAGTCGCGTATCAACGAAAACGGTGGTAAAGACACAGGTTTTCCATAATGATAAGTAGGATAAATACTTGGATTGTATAAAAATCAGAGGAAGCGTTATCAAGTCGAACTATTCAGCTAGTGAAAAAAATGTGATTCCCCAGCGGACCTTTCATTTTAGAGCAGTAACGGCATGGAACTCAATACTGGGGATGTCGAGGAACTGTGAAAGCGTACAACATAGTTTTCCTACCTCTTATAATAGCGCATCTTGAACATGCCACCTAGAGGGTTAATCTTAAACTGTCGCATCTTTTCGTTTCTGCGATGTGTTTTCAGAGGGCAAGCAAAGAACCCATAGAAAGGCTGCTTATAAATTGAAGAGTGTAAAGGAAAAAATTCGACCACGCCATTCAAGTTTTTCCAACACCAGCTTTTATTTTAAGAAGTAATTAGATTACGAAAATTGCAGCTGATAGATCATCATAAGGTTATCATGAAATTCTCCCAGGCTCATCTGTTAAATCTAAACTGACAGGCAAAGGTTCTCCATCATGAGCTTAGCTTCGAAAGCAGAAAGCCAAAATAACTATTTCCATCGAAGGAATCCTACGTTTGTTAAAATCAATAGATCTTTAGACAGAACTTCCAACCCATTTCAAAGAACTTAGTGTATTTGCTTTTTCCAGGCGAAAAAAAAAAGTTTACTGTGAGACCAATATAATCAATTACCGAATACCTATTTTTGTTCACATTTTTTGTTCTCCCTTAAACTAAACAGTAAACTATAAATTCTTCTTTCATCTCACCTGTCCTACAGTTAGACATAGCACGGCTGGAGACCAACTCAAAAACCTAACGGTTCATTTAGCCTCCAGTCTCAAGATTATCACTGCTAAGGCTCATCCAAAATATTCTACCTGCGTAAATAAACTAAAAATCTTGTAATATAAAGTAAAATATGAAATAAAGAAGCTGTTTTTTTGTTGTTGTTGTACTAAGCTGCTTCAACCTTATTCTAATGGATTACAAATGCAAGAACCTTTGATCTTAAATTGAAAAAGTCAAGCAGGTTCTTTCTAGTTACCTACTATTACAATTTTTGTCTCCCTAATATTGTCACGCTGGTGTTCTACGCACATTTAGTGTACAAGCGAAGGTACTTTTATTCACACAATTCCGCTTTGTCTCTGATGGTTGCCTCCATGGTCATTTTACTGGCAAATCCATCTTCAGCGCTAGGAATCTTGTATGATGGTGACTTCAATAAACTTAATCCCAATCCTCTCGTCTTTCTCCTCTCTATAAACCTCAAACGTGAGACCTTTGCTGAGGGTCAGTCGTTTGCTGTACACAGCGGTCTTCGCGAAGCCTCCGTCATGCGCAGTGTAGCATGAGCCCCAGCGTTCATTTAAGTTGAGAGTGCCAACAACCTGACCAGGATAGAAGGAGTTGCGTGGTTTGGGTAACAAAGAGCTGACCCACTTAAAGGCTTTCAAACTCGAACTTGTGGAGATGCCCTCCGATCCAGAACAGGGAGGAAATTTGCCGTAATTATATTTGTCGAGAACTGTAAAACCAACAAAGCTTATTCCATCAGACACGCCAAATGTCACATCACTGTCGGAATTTGATCCGATAGTGACATTAGTGGAAACCACAATTTTAACGGTTAACGAGGTGGAATTTTGCAATGCGTTTACAGGAATCATGAGAACTTTAAAGAGGGCGGCCCCCCCTACATCGCCCGCGTGAAATGTGATCTGTTCAGGGGTGTGTCCACGAGATCCACTGATGTAGGACGCATGCGCCTCAATCCAAGCTGGAGTCATGGTCTGATGATAAATAACTTTTCCCTGGAAATAAGATTGTTGAAATTAATTTATGGACAACGTTTAGGCTTAAGTACTTTTATGTCGAAACATTTTGACAAAATGTATTGTTTGTCAGACAGTGAATCTTAAACATTTTAATGCTAGTTTGTTTTTTTTTGTTTTTTAACTTGGCAAAACAAAATGGCAAACGAAACATTTTATCGCAGAGCTAGTAACAAAATGCCAGATTTATCAGGACTCCTTCTCCAGCGTACGTGTATAC
>JAHPZR010051536.1:0-14617 GCA_019787425.1 Platygyra sinensis | reverse complement strand
TGCGCAAAGCATTATAGGTAAGTGTACCAGTCGCCATCTTTTCCCTTACGGTGGAAGCGTGGTCTATCACGAAACCAAGAAAATTTGTAAGAATATTGGCTTTCAGCTGCTCTTATACATCATGAAAGGTAATCTCAGGAGGATCAATAGTTTTGTAGTTTGAAGTTTACTGACGTCACGTCATTTCAAATTTTCAATGACGGCGTAGCTGCGCGGCTTACCCAAGAGTAACATGACGTCACTTCCAGGTTTTGCTGAGTTTAATGAGTGCTGGCGCATTTCTCCGCAAGGCGGGAAGAAACATTTTAACGGGAAAAAGTCTTCAGATTGCTTCTTCAAGACCTCACTGTTTGTCTCTTTTATGATTGTATAAATTTCTCGTGTAATGGTTATTTTAATCTGTTCGTCTCGGAAAAATTATAGGCTCTGTAATTGATCGTTGCGCGCGGAAAAATGCCTTTTATGAAGATCATTTGTTTACGTAATTTGTCGTGACGGTCTAATTAGTTTCTGGCCGGCCCTTCCAGGAATATATCTGATGAATGTTTTTCCCAGGTCGAATAACCTTTATAAAGATTTTTTGGAGAAATAGTTGGATACTCGCGAAATCCAGTTTAAGCGTTCTTACCTCGAAGTTCGGAAGTCCATTCACAAAGGTAAGTGCGCTTCGTTTGACGATAAAATATTCAAAAATGCCAACTAAGTGAATCTGAAATAACTTACAATGTGTGGTTTTGGTCAAAATGTTTCTTTTATTCTCACAACTTAAGGTTGGATATTTAGCACAAATTTCGTGCTAGATATCCAACCTTAAGTTGTTAAAATATTTCAATACATTCTTCTTCACCAAGAGAAGATAAAGGTAAGTCACTTTGATCTTCTCTTAACTCCGAGGAATCGCAGCGAGCTGCGCTTCGCGCTTTCTTTCTTTCTTTTTTTTGGGCTCGCTCTGTTTTCCGCGCTGCGCCCAACTAACTGAACGCCTAAAATGGATTGAGGATAATTCATTTTCATTCATGCTCTGCATAATTATTACCTTTCGCTTGGTAATCATGGTTCTTTGTCCAAGCAGATCCTACATAAGGAGAAGATATACTTGTGTTAAATTAGCATACAGACATATTTAAGTTTGTGATAAAATTAAATATATTTTTACGCTCCATAGGAGGGAAACATGAAGTTCAAAAGCGTAGACGACTTTATGAGCCACTTAGTCACGAAGAACCCGGGAGAACACGAGTTTCACCAGGCCGTACATGAAGTAGTAACTTCCCTGTGGGACTACCTTCAGGAGAACCCCGTGTATCTCGACAGCAACATATTGGAGCGCATCGTGGAGCCAGAAAGGGTCGTTATCTTTAGGGTTCCTTGGAGGGATGACCATGGAGAGGTCCATGTCAATAGGGGCTTCCGTGTGGAGTTCAACTCAGCCATTGGTCCCTACAAGGGCGGGCTGCGCTTTCATCCCACCGTCAATTTAGGAATTCTTAAATTTCTCGGGTTCGAGCAAGTGTTTAAGAACAGTCTTACGACCCTACCCCTGGGAGGCGGAAAAGGAGGCTCAGATTTTGATCCCAAAGGAAAGAGTGACAACGAAGTTATGAATTTCTGCCAGTCATTCATGTCAGAGCTCCAGAGGCACATTGGACCGAACACGGATGTGCCTGCCGGGGACATTGGAGTCGGAGGCAGAGAAATCGGTTACCTGTTCGGCCAGTACAAGAAAATACGCAACGAATTCACCGGGGTGCTGACGGGGAAATCTTTCAGCTTTGGAGGGAGTATGCTACGCCCGGAAGCCACTGGCTACGGACTCGTGTACTTCACAGCCGAGATGCTCAACACGCGGGGAGAGACTCTTAGAGGAAAAACAGTGGCGGTGTCGGGATCAGGCAACGTGGCTCAGTTTGCTTCAGAGAAAGTGCTGCAGCTTGGGGGCAAGGTTGTGACCCTGTCGGACTCGCAGGGTACCGTGTATGATCATGGCGGTCTGGACAAGGAGAAGATAGAATACGTGAAGTGGCTGAAAAACGTCAAACGCGGCCGTATCAGCGAGTACGTGGAAAAATTTCCCGACGCGGAATTCTTCCAGGGGAAACGCCCTTGGTTCGTGAAGTGCGATGTGGCGCTACCCTGCGCCACGCAAAACGAAGTTAACGCAGAGGATGCACAAATGTTGGTCAACAATGGATGTTACTGTGTAGCAGAGGGCGCTAACATGCCATCAGATCCTGAAGCTATAGAAGTATTCCAGAAAAACAAGATCCTCTACGGGCCTGGTAAAGCGTCCAACGCCGGAGGAGTGGCTGTGTCAGGTCTGGAAATGTCACAGAACAGTCTGCGCAGCGCCTGGACCCGAGAAGGAGTCGACGAGCGCCTGCATGACATCATGGAGAGCATTCACAATACATGTGTCGTGTACGGCACATCGAAAGATGGCAGCTATATCGATTACGCCAAGGGAGCGAATATCGGAGGCTTCATCAAGGTCGCGCAATCAATGCTGGAACAAGGAGTTGTTTAGGGCCTTATAGCGACATTGAACTGCATGTTGAATTTTATTGTTAAAGAATTCTTCGTTTAGGAGAACTGAAAACAGTTTTTTAAGTAGACAAAGCATGTATAACAAGCCACGCCTAAACGTTTTGCAAATTAATTTTAATCATACTACACAGAGTGGACCTTGTAGTTAGACTATATGAAGTCCTATAATTTATTTATCGGATATTGCGTTGAGTGTACTGACCAACTATTTCACAGGCCTATAGTCTGTAATGATACTAAGTTAGCCCAACTTGTACTTAAATCGGCTTTATGCCTTGGTTCCGTTCCGTTTGAAACAATCTTAATGTTCGACTTCTTGTTCAAACGTCTTTGTTCCAGATACAAATTCAAATGTAATAAAACAAGCACGAGATGAAGATACAACATGTAACTTTGATTATTTATATATTAACTTCTTTTTTGCCTAAAAGTTGGGCGTGTTTCTAGATTGTGCAGTTGTTTCAGAGTGTTTTCTAGCAAAGAAATTCACTGTAATTATGTAGATTTTATCTCGTGCGTTTGTATAGTTTTAATAAGACACGGTTGATTCAAGGATCGGTAGTGTAAGTGGGTGTTTTGTGTAAATAAATGAAGGAAATGTACGATGTATCATTATTTAATGAACTATCTAAGGCAACTTATGGACCAGAAGCCGACAATATATCTTGTTCCGATTGTTTTAACTAAATAACAAAGAAATCCTTCCAAACTTGAAATTACTGTCCCGTGTTGTATCTTCTCAACCATAGTTAATAGAGGGGAATGGTTATGAAACTCGACAAAGTTCTTTGTTTTAGGTTTTTGTTCGCTTTTTTGGCTTTGACGGTGCACAAAATACAATAGTTGTTTACTCCGTTCTGAGAAACTAACCAATAGAAACGTGTTGGTTACATAATTCATGCATAGTGTATGAGGGCAAAACAAAAGATTGTGCACTGTCGTGGACCTTCCAACATAAATCTCGCCATCTTTGTTTACCCCTTTGATGTTTGCCGGGCTTCATAACCAGTCCCCTATATTAACTATGTCTCAACAAACCTTCTCCTTGCCCATTTGAGCCTACGTGCCCGCCCAATTAAATTTGCGTGCAACGCTTGCAAGATGCTACCCGAAGTTAAAACATAGGCACGCAAGGCGTGCAAGAGTTATTTTTTTTGTGAATAACAAGTCCGAGTAGTAGTGAATAATGCTTATCAGTCAATGGTGTTACCAGTCTGGTCGGTTTAAAGTGATTGGTCAGTAAAGCCTTCATGGTAATGGCGGTCATTGGTCGGTTTCGATCCATCTATTGTTAGTTGTTAGAAGTCCGTTTATCGGTTTTGTTTCCGTCTTGGATAAGTCGTTTGTAAAGCACCTGCACTTGTTGACATCTGTTACGAGGCTTTTGTTGTAAGTTAGTGTACCAGCTTTTCAGATTTATTCGTTGAATAGTTCGTACAGTAAGTTCTCGCTGCAACTCCTTTCATAATTTGAAGTGGTTTTTGACGCCAAAGGTGGCAACAGAATAAGAACGTGCTGTTCCGTGACTCGACCTGTCAGATGTGATAATCTGATAATAAGATTAGTTATTGTTTATCCCTGAAATGATAGTGTTCGAAAAAATCTTTCTTCCATTTTTTCTTAGATATTTATCTCCAGCAGTGAAGAGAAAGCATATCGCCTTCAAGTTTTCGAGAAAACAAGGGGATCGTGTTGTATAACTTAACGAGAAAAACAAAAATATCATGTTACAAACGTTCCCGTGAAAAGTAAGATTGTCACGTTTTTACTAGTCAACAAACATGTTCTGAAGCTAACAATGATCGTAGATTTTTTTCGGTTTTGATATTCCACGAAACCATTTCAAATTAATATCGATATCAAAACCAATAAGACGTTATGAAAGGTAACCCTGAAAAAAGAAAGAGACATGAAAAACTGTATAAATATTATAAGACGCCAAGAGTCTGGGACGTTCCTTGTCACATTACCCTTTCCAACGCCTGAGAGTTTTTTTGCACCTTTTGAGACTCTATTTCGCGAAGCGTGCAACCACTATGTCACCTCAAGTCTTATCAAATTAGTTTGCGGTTTAACTCGCCGCCAGGAGTCTTCAGGAATACCACAAACCTTAACTTTAAGAAAATCTCCGCTAAAGTTACCGTTTTTAACAATTGCCATGATTAATGCGAAATATTACTAATGCCCCTGAATTCATTAAGAAAAGATAGGTCCAAACATTTTTCTGGAAGCGCCGCTAGATCTGCTTCTTGTTTGCCTGTTTATTCTGACCGTGAAAAACAAAAGTGTCAAGTTACCATTTGAAACTAACAAATAAAAATATCATGTTACATGAATCTGCAACAAAACAAGAAATTTGATTCGAAGTTTATAGTAGATCAATCCGACTAAGAGGTATCTTTTTTACAAAAAAATAACTCAACAAAAGTGTTAAGTTACCATTTGTAACTAAAAGTAGCAATATCTCGTTTTGTTTGTTCAAACATTTCATGGGAACAAGTGGTGACGATTCGTCAGCTCTAATTGAATTTACTCCCTTGTGAAAAAAGAAGTGTCAAGTTACCACTTCTAACAAAAAATAGCAAACATCTCGGGGAAACAAGTGCTCACAATTCATCACCTCTAATTGAATTTTACTCCCTTGTGAAAAACAAGGGTGTCAAATTACCCTTTGTAACTAAAAATAAAATTTATCGATACATTTGCATACAAGAACAAAACAATTGTCACTTCCACTTATTTTGTAAACGTTAAAACTGTTTCAAATCTAAATAGTCTCGTCTCCTCTAAAATATGTCCTTTGAACTAGAAGCGACGATTCGTGACCTCTAATTGAATTTACTCGTTGTGAAAAACAAAAGTATCAAGTTACCCTTTGTAACCTGAAAAAAATATCTCTTCCCATTTGTTTACTACTGACTCATGAACTACTTCAAAACGCAAAACTCATCTCGTTCATAACTAGCCACCATTACACTGAAACAACCCATTGTATATTATGTAACTGTCACAATCCCCTCAAGACCGGACTAAAAATCACAAACCGCCAACATACACTTTAGTCTTTATTATTCAAGCACCAAAGTCCTTGAATCATAGAACTCCCAAGACTTCATATACCTCACTTAAGTTATCTTAAACAAGAAATTTTCGTTGTCTTCTACTACAATTCGTGCTGGCTATTAATGTGATAATGCGAAAACCCTGATAACATTGACGAGACAAGTTAAGTTTCATTTATAACGTATCTTCTCATCTCCATAGTAAACAAGAACCATTATAGATGTAAAATCGTCACAGAATAATTTCTTTTTGTTCTGTTGACGAAATTAATCGTAGTCTCTTCGCTTTTCTTGTTGAAACTTATCACTGAAACTGATCAATGGATGCTGAAATTAACGACTCCCCTTCGACTCTGCAGCAATATTTAGGTTTCACTACAACACACAAACGATTCGAACCTGGTCACAACCTCTTCATATTCCAACTAGTGCATTCCGCCCCCTTAAACCATAGAAACCATATCAACATTAGTAGTAGAGCGGCTAACACTCATTAAATTCAAAACCTTATGTAATGGGAAAAGCTCGCCCTTCATCGCGTGCTCGCAGTTATATCCAAAACACTATGTTTCTTTGACTGATTATCCAATTGCTTAAGACTATCAATCCCGCCCACAAAATCCTTAGCCTAACCCACAGAAAATGTCGAGGTAAACCCAATATATGAATACTTCCTCCTCTTTTACAGAAGAATAAATATGGCCGTTCTCAACTGTATCGGAATCAAATCTTCTCACATACCATTTACCTTTATAACAGGAAATTTGATTGGTGTTTAATAGTAGATCCAATCTGATTGGTGTGACATACATACATCTCTCACTAATCCACTGAACCACGATCCACTGATCCACTCACTGAACCACCCGTCCATAACATACCCGACGCGCCGACTAAGAGGTTTTTTTTACAAAAAAATAACTCAAAAAATTGCGCGTGCTGATCACGTGGCTCAGGGGAGATTCATCAAGTGCTTCTGATTGGGTGTTGTTAGGCTATGTTGCTATGTTACGGATATCCGCAAGCAAGAACCAATCAGAAGCACTGTAGGGAACTAACTACGTCATTAGTGTCACCAGAATGACCTTGCGAGGAGATGGGAGGGATAAGCTGGGCAAACAACACAGCCTTATTTCTGGCTTTTGTTGCACGCAGTTCTCAGGCTAGGGATAGATAAGCTGCGATAAGTTCGTATCTCGTCCGTTTTACGCTTGAAGGTCACCAAGCATGTAGTTTACGACGCAAGCTGTTTTATCCTCCGGCATAGTGTCATCCTCATGCGAAAACTGCCGGAGGACTTGCGTTATGTTTGCAGAATAAGAATCGGTACAGTATTACATTTAAAGGGATATTTGACAACAACAAAAAAGAAACCAAACATTCAATTGCTTTTCTAAAACTTTAATTGCTTTCTGCTTAAATGTGGGCGTCTTCCTATATCTATATATATTTCTTTTTTTCCTTTGTGTTAAGTCAATAAGGTCTGTAGTTTTTCCGACTGAACAGGGAATGGTGTTTATGTACACAAGTTCGTTCCAGGTTCGGTATACTGTGTATCCATCCCCTTTATTGTCTTCATACAGTTACGCGCTGATGTGTCGACTAAGAAATCAGAGAGCTTCGTTGTCCATTCGTGTTTTCCTTCCGTAAACTATTGTTGTTAGATCCTGCTAAAATACCTTGCTTATCACTCCACTATACGCCATACTCATAAAACCAACTTTAAAATCTCTACAGTAGATTCGTCTTCCTTCGTGTAAAACAAGCCGTTACACAGAGAATGACTTGTCGAGAAGCCGCGAAGGTTTTAACGATACAATGACAGTCACTTCATGTTAAGTCTCCCTCGCAATTCCTCCAACGCCGCCAACCAAACAACACAGTGGTTTCACTTCCTCAAAAGAAAAGTTTATCCTCGGGAGTGAAGTAATCTCCGACTTCGATGTCGACTTTTTTCTTTCCTTCCTTAATAAGCTGCAATTTAATCATCCCTGCTGCATCTTCAACCGATCTTTTCCCAGTTTTATCTTTGGGGTAGTCTACTGTTAAGTGCAGGGTGCATCCGGGACTTATCAACTCTCGCTCATGCGCAGCAGCGAGCTGGTTCACCACTCTTCTCTCAACCTGCAGCAAATTCAATAACTTGCACGTTAGAAAAGAATATTGGTTTCAAAGGCAGTCTGTTGTTAGGTGAAACTTTCGACTGCCGAGACCCTAACCAAGGTTAATGTTGAGCTTATAATTCATTACTGCTGACGGCGTTTTGATCCTTGCACGGTTCAACTAAAGACACGTGAAACTGTAAGCTAAACAATCTTTTCCCGCGCTTGGAAAAGACTTACAAGTTTTCCCAGTGCGCTTTGAAACATGCGGCTACACGTTTTCCCGCGCTTTACCGCAAGGGTTTCGATTAGCCAAGCAATACGCTTTTTGGGATTGCGTGACAAACCCGGGGTCTAAAAAATGCCACTAAATTTGCCAAAATCTTTCTGTCGCACGTTGCACTACAAGAGTTACTCAGGGAAAGGAATCAATCTTACTTCGTGTTTAATCGATCTCGCGCCGTAATGCACATCGTAACCATCAGCCAAGACATCCAAAACTTCTCGATCCCAGGTCATGTGGATATCATGTCGACTTAACGCCTGCAAAATGAAAAGGAAATAATACATAGTGGTCGACAGCAGGGTAGAGTACGAGTACCTCCTTTCTCGCTCGCGTCACGCACAACGAACATCTCCTAGTCTAATAGCACGGATTACATCTTCCGCAAAAGCTTAAGACTCTACTGACCATCTTTGACCAGAAATCCAGCTCTCTTGTCACCAAACTGAGAAGTTCCGAACGTGAAAATGGAAGAAAGTACACCATCTCGTTGATCCGACCCAGGAACTCATCCCGTCTGAAGTGAAGCTGTCAACATCAACAAAGAAACCAAGCTTGATCACGATACAAATCTCCTTTTATACTTAATTTTTCTTATAATTCAGTTCATTCATTCTCTTCAGAAGAATTTGGTTTTGGAACAAGACGTGTATTCAAAAATATTGTAATTATATTTCGCAAACTCATTACTAATTCATCAAGTTAAAACAAAGAAAACCACGACCGTTAAGATTTGGATACCCGGGTTAATTAGCATAGATTTTGACGATTTTACTTCTCCGTTTTTTAATACTCGATAGTTTGTTTCGATTGAGAAGATATATCAAACACGAGAGACAGTGTTTCATAGGCTATCTAAACACCTCGAATTTCATTAAAAATACTCCGCTGCGTGTCGTATTTTTAACTCTCTTCTCGGTGTTTGGATATCCCGATGAAACACTGTCTCTCGTGTTTGATATATTACATAATACAGGTAAAAAAAATGGTCATCGACAAGAATAACTGTATTCCGTGTGACTGTTTTAATAGAATAGCAAGTACAAGCTTACCTTGAGAATTGGCTGTACAACTCTCTCTTTAAACTTTCTTGAAATAGTGATCTTTTCGCTAATTTCGCCATCTAACAGGCAAATAAAAAGAATAAAACCATTAAGAAACCGTTTACAAGAGATTCAACGTAGTTCGTTTTAACAGGCCCGCAAAATAACGACTGTCCCTTTGTAATGACTGATTTGTCAAACAGCTATCCTAACAACACTGACCCTCCTCTCTGTGTTCAGCGGCTTCTTTCGCTTCTCTTCTCAAATCCAAAGCGTGATTGGCTATTTCCTCACTGGCAAGGTTTGACGTCATCACAAAGATGGCGTCCTTGCAGACGATGGTTTTGCCTTGGCCATCAGTCAAACGGCCCTAAAATAAAAGGGTTAGGACCGTTATAACAACAATAACAACAACAAACTGGAAAAGCAAAACGTCAAACTACATTTCAAAGACGGCTCAAACTGAAACCACTTGTTTAACAGTTAACTAGTTTAAACAAAGGGTGCAGCCCCAGGCTACTTTAACCTCCCCTCCCCCTCCGCAAGATTCAAACGTTACCTCGTCAAACAATTGTAGCATAACGGTTAAAACGTCTGGGTGAGCTTTGTCGACCTGGAAAAATAAACATCAGATAGCTCATTCAAGTTAGGAGCAACAAACGTCATGTCTAAAAATCCTAAAATTGCAGTCAGGGATGAGCATCACTAATATACACGAGACTGACCGTATTGAAATCTTACCACAATGTTTATAGTAACGTAAAAAGCCGTCTTCAGGGCTCGAAATTAACTTTTCAGTCCACTTGCAAAGTTTGGCTGGTAAGATTTTTTCCACTAGCGAATTCTTTCCAAATGTTTGGATGATACTAACTCGCAAAAGTTTGCTAGTGGGCATGTTTCTCACTCGCAGCTTACCAAAATCACCTGCATTTTGCGAGTGTCAATTTCGAGCCCTGGGTTTTTTAAGTTACTACAAACGTTGTTTCAGCGTTTCAATAGACTTCAGATGTGGTCTGGTCTGTAAGTGACCTGTCTGAGTATCATAGGACTGCAATGCGTCCAAATGGCAGGGTGATTGCAAAGAAACAAGCTCGAAGCTCAAGAAATAGCACGCTCTAACCTCATCAAACAGGACAACAGCATTTGGACATTCTTTCAGTTTCTTGGTTAACTGTCCGCCCTGATCGTGTCCAATATACCCAGGAGGGGCACCAATCATCTTTGCCACCTTTAGAAAAAGGATTAAATGTGTTTTCTTTCAGAGGAACTTCATCATTTTTGAGCTATGAATCATAAGACTTCTGACTTGCATGACTAAAATATGTAGTTTGAAAGTATACTGTGCTTTAGCTTGCAGTGACGGTAACAGTATTGAGTTATAATGCGTTGTCTGTATATAGTGTTTTGGTGATTTTTGATCGTTTTATTGATAAATTAGTTTGCTTTTTTATATAACAGACACTCTGTAGCGTGAAGGAGTTAAAGAGGATTAAAATGGCAATCTTCGACCTCAACAGCACATTTCAAGCTGCTGTTGAGTCAATAAATTGACTTTGATATTTTCCTGTTTGATTTCCAAACACTTGAGCCAATCACAGAGCTCATTAGGTTTAAGGAACTTGGCTTATGATTAAACAAGCAAGGGAAGGAAACCAATACAACAATGACAAAAATTTAATCAAAAGTATTTAATGAAAAAACTTTCTGCACTCTTACTTCATGCTTTTCTTGATACTCTGACATATCCAGTCTTATAAAACCCTGAAAAGCAACGCAGAACAGAAAGTGTACTGCTATTACAGAAGAAAAAACAATGCATGCATTTTTCAACAAGGAAAATAATGCTTGTGTACCAAAACTTATTTACCTTCTTGTTGTCTTTATGCAGGTATCTTGCGACTTGCTTGGCTAGTTCTGTTTTTCCTATAAGAAGAAAAGATTATAAAACAATCTTATGATACAGCACGTTTATGTGTACACTGCAGATCAAACATGAGAAAGTTTAACTTCAGACCACACAAATGAATGGTATTTACCAATTCCTGAAGATCCAAGAAAGAGAAATACAAGAGGATGTTCCTCATCGTACCAGCCATTCTCTCTTCTACGTATTGCTGAAAAGTAAAGTGCATTGGAATACATTTTAGTCTATAACCAAGTTAGATATTTTAACATATTTCTGTGTGGCCTTTGGTGATATTACAGCTTACGCAAGTGTTGCTGCAGTCGTGAGTCGTCTTCAAAATAGGATTCGTGATCATGATTACAGGCAAATAAAGTGAGTTTAATCATTTTGATTTTTTTAACACAGACCAGGTACACAGACCTGCATTAATCATACTCACTAAAATTAGTCTTATGCTTGCTGGCCAATCATAAAGCAAATGGATGTTTAACTGTAGGAAATACTGTCTTATTTCAAATTTTGGTTGAAAGCCCAGCGATGAGGTATCAGTGTCAGACAAAACAGAGTTTGCCTATCACCTATATTTGCTTTTAAATTTCCTGCACGTCACCATCTTGGATTACAAGACATCATTTGGTTGCCCAGTTGTTTCACACAAGATGCTCTGCTTCCTAACAATAGTGGCAACCACATGACATCACAAAATCCAAAATGGCGGTGCACGGGAAATTTAAAAGCGAAAATAGGCGATAACCTTAACTCAATATTTGTTACTCTTGAATGCTATTTTTACCTTGTCCAGTAAAATTTGAGATTTAGTAATTACTTCAAACAATTCAACGCCAAATGTTTTAAGAGTGTAGGTTTCCGTTAACTTCTAGCAGCTTCATGTTCTTTTCAAGTGGATGTTCTGTTCATCTTTGTATTTATGGAGTTTGTTCATGATATTTACAATTTTCATCTACAAAAGTAAGGACTGAGAGTAAAATAAGCTAGGTTCCTGTAACATGCAAAAGCAAGGGTTATTAGCAATTTTGTAATACCTCCTAACTCAAATATGTTTTCCGATTGGAGGAGAACGGGACACATGTCGTGGGTCAAAACTCACTAACTCCCTAGGGCGAACAAAACTCACTAACTCCTTAAAGAAACAACAACTTGAACTTCCTACTCACAAGTGATCAGGACATGCTCCTTGAAACCGCAACAAATTTTGCGAGCCAGTCGGCCGCAGGCAAATGACTTCTTCACAGTTTTTTTCAATCTTGGAGTAGAGAGGTCTAACAAAACACGTAATGACTGGCTTTGCGGGAAACAGTGAGTTTTGCTTCCCCTCGACCTCAACGTTCCCCTCAGCTTCACCTCAGGGAACATTGAGGGTCTTAGAGAAACAAAACTCACTGTTTCCTTTGGGGCCAGTCATTAAGTGCATATTAATCACATGTTAATAATCCTACTTGCAGCAACTGTGAGGATGGCTCCCTCTTGCCCAACAATATTTTCCCTTAGTCTCATCTCCAATGGATAGCGACGTCTTTCCTCTATTTCTCTCTTCTCTTTCTCTTTAGCATACTAAATATTAGAAAACAGTCAATATAATATTACGCACATTAAACTCATCAAAAATAGATGAGCTTGGGAGCTGGTGCCTTAAAGGCTGGTGGAGCTGGGCAATAATTCTAGCACAGGGAAGGAGGTATCCATCACAACCCTGCAAGCAGCAACCACCCAGGCACTGTCACACCGATCAAGTCATTGGAATACTTACCAATACCCAGGACTTACCCATGGGAGGGAGGAGAAGAAAAGAAAAGTTCCGTAAATATTGACAAGCAATCGTAAATGACTTGAAATGCCAGCAAGCTAGCAAGCAAATGCTTGAGGTGCCCCTGCTGAGCTAAAAAAGGCCGCCCGAGCTGTGCTAAAGGGGACGACAGCTGACAAGCATTGTCTTGAAATTAACCTTAACTAAATTTCAATTAGCCACCTTACAAGTATAAAAACAGGGCTCGAAATTGCGACCAATATGGTCGCCAATGCGACTAACTTTTTCTCCTTGGCGACTAAAATTTTTGTTTAGTCGCCAGTTTGGCGACCTTTTGCATGATTTAGAAGTACAATAAAGCATTAAAGTTAAAATAAACATCGTCCTGCTTTGCGTTCGTCGTAAAAGAATGGGCCAAATCGCATAAAAAAGCCACGTTCTCTCTAAACTTTACGGACTCCTGTTCGCAATATTTTCTTCGACGCCATTAGAGTTTAACTCTCCCTGGAACCACACAGGAGCAGCGGGAGCCACAGAATTTTGCAAAAAGACCGCTGAACGATAGCAATTTTGAGAAGAAAAGGTAAGCTTTAGAATCAAAGGAAATCAAGTGTTTAGATGAAGCTTGGCGAAAATTACAATTTATAGCGTTGTTTTGTTGATTGCGTGACGTGCGCTCATGGCTCAGAAGTGGTTGCCTAGCACGTGATCGAAATCTGCCCCGATCAAATTTCTTTCCAGGATAAAAATAGCCGCGTTGGGAACGAAAACGCTGTGTTTATTTCGTAAGTTTAGCAAGTTTCTGCGAGCATTTTTTAGTTTCTCTGTACAAAGCTTAACTCAACAACGATATATTTATTAAAACTGTAGAAATTGTACGCGAAAACTGAGAAGTCATTTATTTCTACAGCGAAAACGAAGCCAGCATTTTTTATGCTAAAATACAGGTAAATCTCTGTTTTCGGCGAAACATGCAAGTTGGGCGCCGCCGCGCGAAATGAAAAGTGTTACATTATAAAAAGAAATGGATAAGTCGAAAAAATACTTATTGTATGTATGTGTCCCAAGCCATACCAGACAATATCAAACACTTTCAACAAGCGGAACCCGAACATTATTTTGATTATACAAACTGGCGACTTAAAATTTGCATCTGGCGACTATATTTCTTCAGTTAGTCGCCAAAAGGCGACCTAACGATTTTTTTAATTTCGAGCCCTGAAAAATGAAATTATTTTTCTCATAATATTTACAACATTCTGTAGGCTCTTTCCACTTACATATGTGTGGTATTCCCATATATGACTATTGACATGCAATAATGATATCAGCAACTGAAGGCTATTACCGTTTTCATCTTATCCTGTAAAAAGTCTTTGATATTTGTACTGCCTGCATATTCTATTGCTTGGTGACCAGAGCTGTCTTTCAGTGTTGGGTCAGCTCCTAGAAAGAATTTAAAACGTTCATAGCGGATTCAAAAATATCTGGATACTTGTGGGGAGGGAAATTCAGTTCATGCCAAGATATTCAGCATGTCCAGAAACTTTTGAGGACGTTCGCACTAATTGTTTCTGTGCATCTCTACTGTGCATGCAAATATACATGCCGGCATCCTGAATTATGTGCATCAATTTTTCAAAATCAGGGTAGTTTTCAACACACTTTATCTCTTCTAGTTCATAATTTGCAGTATTGGCATCCATCATTTAGAATGCTGGTACCCTTTTAATCACCAGGGCGAGGAGAGACACTGAAAACAAAGTGACTTTGCCCAAGAACACACACAATCAGGGATTTCATTAAGGGCTGGGTACCAGGAAAATTGACCAACTGTGAGAATGATTTTGACCACCAACCATTAAAAGCTTTTACATTCCATTGACAAGTTATTAGTAGGGCATTGATCAAA
>JAHPZR010051535.1:0-17336 GCA_019787425.1 Platygyra sinensis | reverse complement strand
AAGATACCCAGTTTGTATCGCGCTCAACTCCCGCCACATCTAAAAAAGAATTGCTTCTGTTATTGCGAGACAACAGCCCCGGGCAAAGAAACGAAATAAAACGAGAGGCAGATGAAATAAGAAAACTTCAATAGCATGGAAAAATAGTTCGCGATCCGTTTTTGATTACACTTTAATCACTCGGAATAAAATTGTTTATGATTATCTCGCCGGAGTGGCGCACTTTTGCAGAAATTGGCTCCACAAAATGAAATACTTATTACTAATATCTCGTTTGTGATCTTTAGCCGACTGTCGCTGTATATCTTTAAAGCAAGCAAGCGATTAAAATTCTGTCGGTTTTTGTGTGAGCCAGCCCACTTGTAAATGCTCTGGCGGTAAAAATACTGATAAAAAAATAGACTTTTTAGTCACGGTTCAGCTGTGCTCTTCCAAGAGAGTCTGCAATGATTCTCTATCGATGACAAGTTTACGGCCTTCAAGTTCTGTTCAATACGATGATGAAAATTAAACTGCTTTACTCCTTAGGCATAAAAGCCTTCTGTAATCACACCTGCACTTGCTATCTTTGTCTCGAAAACTGACTGTACTGTTCTGTGAAGAGGAAGCCACAGAAACCTGAGTGAATGCTGCACCAAGTGAAGAAACAATCCGTGAAAAATAACAAAGCCAGTCCAAAACGCACAAGTTTGAAGTTGTACTACAAAAACAGTTTTTGTCGATCATTGCCAATCAGTCGACCGTAAATTGAGTAGCAAATAGCGAGAAAATTTGTTAAGTGTACTCCACAGCAATTCTCTCAAATACAGCAACGATTAGAGAGGGAAACTCGACTGAAATTGACTCAGTTTTTACTAAAATTGTACAGAGAAACACACAGGATTACGCGCCATTACAGCGCCGAGCAAGAAACAGCCAAACAAACTCTCACGACTTCAAATTAAAATATTCAATGGAATTTACTCACCTTAGCTTTCCTTGCCGTCTAAAGGTGAATAGAGATAAGCTTGCATTGATTAATCGTCTATGGAAGTGTAAAAAAATTATAAGGGCGAAAGAATGACGATAAACGCTAATTCATTCACGAAAATAGATCAACTGATGGATTCCGCCCTCTGTAGCGGTCCGTATGAGAAAATTCCATCCACTCCAGGAACAAATCAGATTGTGGCATTTGTTGAATTCCGCCCACTCACGAGCCGAAAAAAGATGAATCTTCTTATTTTTTCACACAACGTTTGAAAAATAAAATGTGGGTATTGATAATTGCCGCTGAAAAAATTTCTTCCATGTTATAAAAAGTTAATGTAAAAAATTATCAATTTCTCATTTTCAATTTCCCTTTTCAATTTCCCATTCCCCATTCCCCATTCCCCATTCCCCATTCCCCATTCCCCATTCCCCATTCCCCATTCCCCATTCCCCATTCCCCGTTTTAGTAACATCCAAGAAAAGGAAATACGGTTTAACTAATTTCTTACGTTTTCATCGCGAATGTGAGCAATCTCAAGAGGATTCGTAAACATCTTGTACAACCGTTTTTTTCAAGACCTGCAACGACTGAAGTCTGTGTACACGGAACAATCTTTAGCAGTTTTTAGCAAAGTGCAAAACTTGAGCAGTTGATGAAGATGAACCTTTTCATGACATTCGCTTTGAGTTGAGGTTGTAGTCAAGCCAAACGAATTTTCTTCGCTTCTTTGCGGCTGACAGATGTAGTATCTGAGGTTAATTATTCTTGTTTGCATGCACGAGGTAAAGGACGTGAGTCGACCCGAGGATAAAGGTTAGTTCTCCTCTATTTTTAATTTCAGCAAAAACGATTTTCCTCTCATTAAAGGTAGCTAAATGTCAACTGAAGGTGGACGTGTCTGAAACTGTTAAGTTTTTTTGAACTGTACGTGACGGACCCTCTTATCTGTCAATAAATCTGCTTGTTTTTGACATGTAGTCAGGAGTCGTATTTCAGTGTGTTTGTTTTGTCTGCTAGAAACTAATTCACTCAACGAATTTATGATTAGCTTACCTGGATCTGAGTGTAATGACATTTTAAAATATCTTCCAGTTTTCTCGGTGAGATGTTTTGGCCTCCAAGATTTTAATATCTCGGCGAGTCTCGCCCAGATTCTCAGAGACTTTGAGATCTCGCCGAGATCTTACTTGAAATCTTGCCGAGATTCTCGGTGAGTTTTTGACCGCCGAGATTTTGAGATCTCGGCGAGTTTTTGGCCGCCGAGATCCTGAGATCTCGCCAGGATCTCGGCGAGAATCTCGGCGAGATTCTCGGCGAGTTTTTGGCCGCCGAGATTTTGAGATCTCGCCAAGATCTCGGCGAGTTTTTGGCCGCCGAGATTTTTGAGATCTCGGCGAGATCTCGGCAATCTCGCCGGCCAAAAACTCGCCGAGATTCTCGGCGAGATCTCGGTCAAAATTTTGCAGGAGTTAAAGCATGTTTCACTAAAGTGCTGAATGCTTTCTTTGCAAGTACAATGTATCTTCAGATATAGATGTTACAATCAATTGAGAATATTAGTAGTTATGTGCAATGCAAATCACTAAATGTTTGGAGTGTTTACTTTTACTTTAACAAACTTTCTAGCCAAAATTATTTTTTCCAGAGGGTATGGGGGTGTACAAAATAGTAGTGGAAATTCTGGAGGGGTGGGGGGGAGTTATTTTAGTGGTCAAAAAATGGAAATTCTGAGGAGGAGGGGGGGCTTACGTGAAATTCCCTCCATGGTGGGGGTATGGATATTTTCTGGAACTACACGTTATAAATAAATTAGCTGACCAGCTGGTTACATACATGTAAGTATTTACACAACATGGTTGAGGAGTTGAACTGAGGACTACCAAGAACAAATCCAGATAGCAGTAGGGTGGAGGATTTGTCAAACCAGGAACCTGCAGCAAGGCTGTTGCCTAACAATATTTCAAGGAGCCCAGAAGGGCAAAAGCCAAAAAGTTAGGAGCCCAACAAGTAATGTTTTGGGAGCTGCTTCAAAAACTTACGCGCCCAAAGGACTTTCTTGGGTGCCCCAGGCTGCCGGGCTCCTGTTAGGCAGCAGCCTTGTCCAGATTTCAAACCCAGCACCCTACATGTACACCACTTGCCCACGCCACCTCCCATACACATACCTGTATCAAACACTCTAACTGAATTGGAATAAACTTCTTGTCCTGAATGATACTGACCCAGTCTGTCACCTAGAAAACAACAAGACAGATAAACATCTAGTTAAAAAATTCAATTTTTTATGCGTCTGTCCTCTTGTCGATTGATTGATTGATTGACCAGTTAACCACGTACTGCGTGTTGCTCCGTCCTCTGTGATTAGCCTTTGTTTTTTGTGGGTGGAGACAGCCTGTACTCTTTGTATCTGTTTGATTAACCATTTTTGTTTTATTTATCATGTTCTATTATTATATTATTAGGTTCTAATTTGGTTTGAGTGTGATAAATTAATAATATTGTGAGTCATCGTCAACTGTACGATATTCTACAATCAGTAAATAAAGTTGTTTGTTGATGGTAAATTACATCATAACATTGTCAAGTGGCTGTGGAACCACAAGCCGCAGGTGAGTAACTCTGCAGTAAACTTTGCAGATATGTCCAGAAATGCACATTAATTAGATGCATGCTCTTTATGATAGGCATCACAAAGTGTCCTCTTTCCTAAAAAGTCACCAAAACACACATAATTCGATCAAATATGAAGTAATATGAAAATGACACCTTGTGATGCTTATTCATAAAGGGCATTGAATCTCATTGACCAGAATTTCTGGACATAAGGGAAACTTTGATAATGTTATGACAAAATTTATCATCAATAAGAGGACAGACGCATGAAAAAACTGATGTCAATTTGTTTTTTACAATAACAAGATCCCAAAATTGCCAAATGCCGCGATTAAGGACGTTCACGCGAAAATTTTCTAACATTGATTTTTTTCTGAAAATTTTACCATTGAAAGATGATGAGTTAGTGATGTCAGAAATGTAAAAAAATTGGGGGTTCACCGACTTCGTTTCGGAGAGAACATGCCCGGAAAAACACCTAAATCTGAGTAAATCGGGCTTCGTTAGCGAAGAAGACCAAAGTGGCTGCAAGTCCCAAAATCTTGCAATTAGTGCTTTGAAGGGAAGTACTCTCTGCCAAATATGGTTTGAATGGACCTATTAAGCGAATTTAGTCAACTGGTGAGGTTCCTCAAAGAACAAGTTCGCATTTAGCCACCATAGTTTCACGTGCCTTGCAGCCGCAAGTTAGCAGGATTCCACTTCCCGTGGACAGAAATCTTGAATTTTTTTTAACTTCTTACATTGATTTTTTGTTCATTTTTGGACAAAGTGGAGATAATTGTAAATAAAATCTGTCTCTGAAAAGAAAAGTAGGGGTCACCGAACGTCCAAGATCGTTAAATCCAATCAAAGCTATAGGAATGGCCATCTGCCCTATCATTGTTCATTTTAGTACTTAGCGCGCGCGCTCAATGCATGACGTGGCATGTGAATTTGCGTGCGCAGTAAGGATGCGCAGAAGCAATTAGCGCGAACGTCCTTAAATGAGGAGAAAAGACACTGCAAACATACCAAAAACAAATTAAAGAAAAATGAATTTTATTCAAAATGATGCGAACATTGTCAATAGCTTTTCCTGCTTTTTGATTGGCTACTAACATGTAAAAAAGCCAATGAAATCTCAATGATTAAAAAGTTGACAGTTCAACAGCTGGCAGTTGAACTTGAAAGCTTGCACAGAGTAAAATTTTATCCATCTGTACTCATATTGATGATAAAAATGAGCCAATCAGCATGTGAGAAATTAGACTGTCACAGTAAAAAATCTCTTTACAATATCAATAAAATGTTAACCACACAGGTGAGGAAAACAAATAAAAACATTGATTATCTCAAGGATATTGTCAGGCTTGATGTTTAAAACCATGTTGAAATATAGTTAACTACAGTTTGTACTTGTAACATGACATGTACAGTGCAGATACATGAGGATAAGCTGTCTGTAGCACTGTACTTTGCATTCTCAGACTTTGATTTTTTGTCGCTGTAAACAGTTTTGAGAGAGCATATAATGAGAATTTAATAAATCTACTTGACATATTACTGGCCAACCTACCTCGTCCTCCAAATATGTACATGTTTGTACCAACAGCAGTTGCAGAATGGAAGTCCCTCCACTTGGCTGGTTTTCCCTAAGAACAATTATAATTATTTAAAACAAAATCATATTACTAAAGGTATGGACTTGTCGCAGGAATTACCATTTCTCTGGAGTGTGAGAAAGGGTTTACCCTAGCACAAAAAAGGTTATGATGCGGAGAAAGTAATATTGAACCCTGCTCTTTTAAACTCTTTCTGGAAACAACAAAAAGTTGGAAATAAGTTCAAAATAGCCAATGGCTAATGACTAACAGGGCAAATCAAAGGGAAAGGGTTGTGATTTCAAAACAACAGAGAATAGAAAAAAATCAAGTTCAAATTAGCTGGGTCCAACTGCTCAATATTAATTGTCAACTCTCGTCAAAATACTTACTGTTACTCTAGGTTTGTGCCATGTTAAAGTTTGTGTGTCCAGATATTCAACAGAATTTGAGAAGCATTCCCCCTACACAAAATTAACAGATACAGATATAACTTCAAGTACAGTATCGGAGAGGTAAACCTACAATCTTTCACAGAAATTAACAACTAAAGAATGCATTAGCAACAACAGGACCTGTCTTTCACCACTTAAGAAACAAGAAGAAATCTGACCCGAGTCTATAATATCTCATGGTCATTATTTTCTGGAATTATTCCTGGGACAATCTGGCTTCTCATCACTTTTATTATCCCATGTGACTACATGAAATGAGGATAACCTCACTCACGCTATGTCAGTAGAGAAGTGGACCACAAGAATTTAATCGCACAATTATAAGCCCATGTACATGTACCAACAATACCTAAACTCAGAAGTTAAGTTAAAAATACAAAAAGGAAAGAAAGCAGTGATTGTATGTTCAATATAGTAATTTTCCAAAACTGGCATACAGTAGACATACATGTATTTATAGGTCGTGACATATTTCTCATTCCACCATCACTTGCAAAGTAACCCTGAATGCATTAGATCCAGACTTACAATTTATTTATAAAGATCTAAACCTTAACATTATTTACCTCTTCTTCATATCCACCAAAAATATAAATCCTAGATTCAATAACACAAGCTGAATGACCATCTCTAGCAGCAGGAGGTTTTCCTTGAACTTTAGGTTTAGACCATGTTAAACTCTCTGATAATAATGAAAATTTAAAACATAAAATAAATTCATGACTTTACCAAGTGATCCTACAACTCGATAGCAACTTGAGCAATGCCTGCTACCAGCTAACTGTATATTAATTATTTGTAACTGTGACAAAAAGAAGGTCAACAATAGTCAGGGATGGATCTAGGGGGAAGGTGCAGAGGGTGTACATGTACACACCAGGCGGGGGTACATATACGCACATGCGTACTTGAAGTGACCACAAAATTTTAACATTTTTAGCAATTGTTTCTATTTTAGACATTTTACCAAGATTTCGTGATTACAACATCACTTTGATTAAATTCTAAAGACTACCGGTAATTAAAACGAAAGGGCAAGACACTTGGTTCTTTGCTTGTATTCACACAACTACTGAACAAGAAATAAAGAGTGCTGTATTTTTTATTCAGTTTACTTTCGGTTCTTGATCATATGTACTTGTGTGTACTTGGAAAAATGACCATGCTACATGCCTGCACACTCCCCCTGCACACCCCCCCCACCCCCCACCCCCTCGAGAGGAAGTCTTCTTCTTCGGATTTGCTTTTAAAATTTGTTTACCTCACCAGTCAGTTACACCATTCCCTAGTGGTGCACCTCCTCCTAAGAAGAACAATCCTGGATCCACACCTGATAGTAATAGTTAAGCGATAGGCCACTTGGCTACACCATGTTTATTACTGGCTCATAGAAAACTCTGGCTCATGGTCTAATTGTTAGAATACCTAATAAGATGGTTAATACCTCACCTGTGTCAAAACGGTATAAAACATTACAAGCACCATGTGTATCATTCCTGCCACCAAATATGTATACCAAATCACCAATGGCTGACGCACTGTGACCATACCTCATGTACGGAACACAGTCTTCGCCTGCACAGGATACAGGAGGAAGCTTCATCCACCGGCATGGAACTGTAATAAAAATAAATTAGAAAATTTAAATATTTCTTATTGCTGTAGTTGTTAGGGAAATACATGTGTACTTCTAATCAAACAGTCCAGGTTCAAGCACTCACCAGGGACATTGTGTTTGGTATCTTGGGCAAGACACTTTACTCGCACAGTCCACCCAGGTGTATAAAATGGTACCACCAAACAGTTGAAAAAAGGGTGACTTGCAATGGGCTTAATTCCCATCCTCCCAAGAGTTGCACAAAGGACAGTACATCCTGGCCAAGTGATCTAACATACGTGTAGGGGGTTGTGTTCTCCTCAGTCCAACTTACAGTAGCTCGCCAGAAGTATAACTCAGGCGCAGATCCAGGGGAAGTGAAATAGGTGAATTTTCAGCCCCCCCCCCCCCTTTTTTCTGAGCCCCTTCTTTCTTTTTTTTTTCTTATCCCTCAAATATTGAAATAATAGTTGATTTCTCTGACATTATTACAAAAATTCACCCCCCTCCCCCATTTCAAAATCCTGGATCCGCCCTTGTAACTACTTGATGGTGTTAATATAACCCAACTGACTCAACCGAAATGTCACAAGAACGTGAATGTTTACGAGATCAAGCGAGACTGATGAGAAAATGATTATGAGCAAGATGCTGATCGATCCACGACAAAAGATACTATCAGAGATGTTTAGAATGTGGTCTTATGGCTACTGCACTAGATTGAGTGGCCTAAGTTCAAGCCATGGTCACTAAGTCACTGCACAAGTGTTTTTGGGCAAGAAACTGTACATCCCATCCCTCGAGATTGGCCTCAGGTGAAAAGCTAGTAGGCTTGAATACAGACTTAAAAGGGCTCAGTCACGGCATCTTGAGTTATTTTGAACATCGAAAAAAATAACCGTTAAATTGAAGGAAACCTAAAAATAACACTTTGTAAAGATAGAAAAACATCAAAGAGACGATAATAAACCATAAAGGAACAAGGATGGTTAAGGATGGAGAAGATTGACACAGATTGCAAACAACGAATTTGAAAAGTTGTGCTAAGCTTTTCAAACGTGACTGAGCCCCTTAAACCACCCCTAAAAGGATATAATTGGGAGTTTACACATAGCTGAAATACAGGCATTACGTATATCATATACTGCAAGCGAGAGCCATCTTAGTTTAAGGAGAAAGCTCATTAAAGCTACTGGAATGAGTGGAAAAAAGAAACGTTTACAAAGAGAATTAAAGCTTGAAGATACGAAGAACCTTTGCACAACAGGCTAGGAAAAACTATATTGATGAGAGAATGTTTCTGCTGTGCACAAACTATTCGCAAAACGTGCATATATGCAAATAAAAGTGTACAGAAATTTTCATGACATGAAAAGTTACAGTAAGAAGATTTGCACAGATAAGCTCTCTACTAATCCATGCAGAACCTTCTAATACAATCACATTTTTAGAGAGGATTGGTGCAAACTTCTACATTATCTGTTACGTAATACTTAAAATCATATTTATTTCACAAAAAATGTCTACAAATTGTCTAGTTTGAATGCTAATTGGATAATTGTCAGTTGACCGCTCATGTCATACAGTTCTGCCCCAATATAGTGCTTTACAAAATACATAAAAAAGCTTATTATCACACTCTGAACTATCCAATATTATGTGCCCTATGCAAGCTGAAAACAAAGACACTCTGCTTCCCCCTTTGAATATTAAGGCCTCCAACAACCTTTTACTCAAACTTCAAATTAACCAAGTTTATTTTTTTTATGCAACAGGCATTAAGCAGACGGGAGACTGCTGCAGCGAACTGATATCAAAAGAAACATTTAGCGGTAATTAAGGATAATTGCTATATCAAGCTTGAATCTAAACGAAAGCAACTGAATTGATGTACAATGTACATGTAGGTGTAGTAAGCTTATTCTCGCACGCAATAATGAAATTATAGAACTACACCTGACTAAATAAAGTGAGACTTTAATACTGATCGAGACAAGGTTTGTAACTGTTTTCCCTTTTGTCAAGCTTCTAAATATTATTTTTAGCACAGAAACAATAACAACCTACGCATTGACTTGTGGCAACATGATTTATTCATCACAAATACTGGAAATTAGAATCCGTCCTTGTCAACAACCTCTATGCTTGTGTTTCTACAGCTTGCATATTTAGTTTAGAAGATTACGATTCAGGAAACGGTACCCGTTTATAAATTTAGTGCAAAGATTAAATTTTTGCCAGCTAAGCAGATGCTTTTCAATGTCAAATAGCTGGCACGAATCAAGACGAAAACAATGCATTTCCGGTACGAATATCTGTTTTTGACAAGCTCTTGTTGCACCTTCGAAATAGAAGCACGTTCAAAAATTCGACGGCGGCACCATTTCCACACTTTGCGCAGAATTTATACAAACCCAAACTCACTTTCCCCACACTTACCTGTATCGAAAACGTGGACATCAATGTTAACTATCTGGTTATATTCTTCTCCAGTACAGTAACCACCAAAACTAAAGATGAAGCGATTTCGAACGCTCACTGCGGCATGATTTACCCGTCTTGGGCCACCGTCAACTTCTTGGGTCCATCTTATGGCCATAACTAATTAATCCTAATCTTAAACGTGCCTACAAGGGATCTATAAAAACTGAACAAGTTAAAATCACCTTAACTATAAAAAGAGCCACTGCGTGTAAGGGCAAGTGGACCTGTAGCAGAAAATATCTCAGGATTTGAGAATATTATATGACAGGATTAGCACTGGTCAGCGGAGTAATATAATCAACATTGCAGTTGCAATTAGCACCTCGTGTAAGGAGGAAATAAAGAGTCTACATTTGCCATTTTCAGCACTCCTGCTATTCAAAACTCCCACATTCTTCAGTTGATGCCATCATAATGACATCAAATGAATGTCCAATCATTGGTGATCACATTATAGTCATTTTCTTGACGCAAAGGTTATCATAGCAACAGAATAGGACGTTCATAACACCCTAAAATTTAGCTTTTAGTGTTTCATTTGTCTCATAAACGATATGGGTGAGTGGCCTTATGTTAAGAGCCACTTAAGTTGCTCGAAAATTTTAGGTGACAAATTTTCAGGACTAAATATTGGCTGATTTTTCGCTTGGTTTACCGGCGGCCTTGTCTGCCAAGTGTTACGTGTATACGGCTAGTTATGTAGCGCTTTGTCGTGGCATACCATACAATATCGCAATTATCCTGCTGTCCCAGGAGTCACTTACAATTGTATTTTCTCAGTCCACGGCGAGCCTTTCTTTTAGGAGAGTTTGTATGCCAAGAAATACTAGTGACAAGTAGAATATTCCATGGCATACCACCAGAAAGTGCTGCATAACTCAGCGTTTACCACGATAGAAAAGGTCATATTCCAGCCGGGATTTTGAGGATAATCAGCCGATAAACCCCACGGAAGGCTTAACTGAGCCGAGCCGTTCAGTCTTAAAGCAATAGGATTCATTAGTGGCTTCCTAACGGGATTCCGCTTCTTAAATCTTGCTTGACAAAACACTTTAAATTGCTGAAGTCGCAGTCTAATTGTTAAATAGTAATCTGGTGGCTAAAAGCCCAATCACAAAGCTATTCTTCCATTCGTTTTTTCTTTCACTCTTTGATGCAAAAGACCTTTGTGACGGCTCAAATTTGATTAAGCAGTGGCCGATCCAGAAGGCCTTGAGATCCCGCGCCACTGGTGAGAAACAGAAAACTGAAAATCTCTAAAGGAAATTAAGTATATACTTTATTTTCTCTAGAGGAAATAAAGTCTATTTAACAATTAGACTACTCGCCCTCGTTTTCTACGAGCAGAAAGTCAACGAGGCGCAGCCGAGTTGACTATCGCTCGTAGAAAACGAGGGCGAGTAGTCTAATTGTTTTAGTATAAATTTACAGAAGTCTCATTGCACAAAAAGAAAAAAATGTCAAGTAATGCGTAGAAAAGAACTGTTTTATTATGTTACGTCAGGTTCAAGAGTGATGCGCGATGTGCACTGATGCGTAACTGTTAACTATCAGCAGATAGAAAACGGTAATATAGCCAATCAAATTCTCGGATTCACAATAGACTACGGTAAATTTATTCTAAATATGTATATACTTGTTTGTCTGTATGTATGTAGAACCTGTAGGTAAAACACAAGTATTTCAAATCTAGGGGCCGCCTTACCTAAGGTATCGGCTTAACACCTAAAATAACTGAATCGCATTTCACTTATGATAATGCACCATCACTTACGTGATTGCAGCCATATTGGGAATCTCAGTCTGAGTATCCCAATCTCGTTAGCCGCCGTTTCAGGCGTTCACAGGCCCGCAGGGCCGCGTAAACACGGCGGAGCGAAATAGCCGGAGAGTGCGCGCTGTGCTGCAACTTACAGACCGCCTGGAATTGAAGAGGCTAATATACCAGTTGAGTTTTGCCAGCATCGTGTAAAAATTCAGTTCAAAAACTAACAATTTTCCTACTCGATATCCCAGAAAATCTGTTCTACTTGAGACCATAATGGCCAAATCGAGACCCTCTAGATCGTTTTCACTTTCTAAAATCTAAAACTAAAGATTCACCAAAGTTTTTATCGTCATCACGCAAAAGAGGCGGCATATTTATATTTGTTAACAATTGTTAGCACAGCTCAATAACGTGCTTCGTTTGGAAACCAAAGCATTTTGAATTTTCGGGTTATGAAAGTGCGTGACACGAGGCTACGATCAAGTGTGTTGAATATATACTTATCTCATGATTTTAAGCTCTTTTAGAAGTTAGAGCATTAGGAAAATTGCTCGCTAGGTTTTTCAGTCACCTGGATAATCAAATTAAGTTCCAGATATTTACACTATTTCCGGCCGCCATATGGTGTATCACGGAGGTACACAAACATGGCGTTTTCATACTGGGCTCTGCAAATTTCTGCGAAACATTTCGACGAATATCTGAAGTTTGCGGAAACGCACAGACCTAAAACTTAAAGAAATGTCTTATTTATTTATCTTCTATAACATCACAAACGTACAGCTAACTGAGAAGTATACCCTTTGGGGCCACACATACCTATAGAGCCTATAAGGGAGTTTCTCCACCCCCGAGTGTAGAGATCACGGCAACCGCAGCAGACATATTCAGGACCCATTGCATTTTCCAATGAGAGCGCTATTCTAAAGATGTTCCTGTTACCAATAAGCGTTCCGTTTTGAAAAAAGTTCCCATTTTGTCTGAAATACTCGTGTTCTATAACAAGCTTAGCTATTCTATCCGTAGTAGATAGAGTTTCAACTCTAATAAGCGCCTGTATTCAAGACAAGACTGATAAGCTCTCCTATTATGTTCTAGAAACCGTGGCTACGAGTGAACGTCTAAATCCAAATGGTTACACCCTTTTGCGTGGTTACGATGCACGATAAGTCCAATAACAGAAAAGAATAGCCTGCAGAACAAACTCCCGATTGGGTGTAGCACGAGTTAGCCGAGTTCGGTCTAGGGCAAGCGGGGTGAGCCGAGAGCGGTCTAAAAAAAAGGGGGTAAGCGATCTCACTCACTTCGTTTGCGGAATTCTTAATTCCGCGCGAAACGGCTTCCTTCGCTCCTGCTGCTCACCAGACCACTCGCCCTAGACCGAACCGATTGTCAGCTTGCTTTTCAGCTCGATCCGAAGCCTTATAAGCGAGTTATCGCTTCTCGAGTTTCCTCGCTTAACTTTTCAAAAATCCGTTATACTCATAAAAGAGGGGTGTTGGGATTTTCAGTTTTGCGGATTTGGCCAACTATTGCCGGGTTCAGTTTCCCGGTTTTTGCTCTTAAGGTGGATGGTACCAGTCTCCAGTACTTTCCAAGACTTAAAGTTCGATGGGTCATTATAACCACTTTTATCGGTTAATGCGACAGTCATGGTATCAACAAACTGCCCAATCATCGGTGACACAATAGGTTACCATAGCAACAATATGACCTGCTAAAAACACCCTTAAGGCGGGGGTACACCCGAAAGCGGTATTTTGGCTGGGTTTTATGTTTTTAATGCAAATATCTCGTTTACGTTTCAAGCAATCAAGAATCTCTATGCTCATTTCACATATCTATGTTTTGGGTCTTTTTGTAAATTTTTTGGTGATTTTTAGGTATATTTGGAGATAAATAGTTTTTCTCAAAGGATTAGTAAAATTTATGGAAATAGGAAATTTGGAAGATTTGGTGTTGTTTTAAAATTAGAGTTTGAAGTTAAAAATAGGTAGATACACTCTGTCTGGTGGTGTTCCAAAACCCTGTTTTTTTCCCTTTCAACCTCTCTTTAAACTTACCAAAATTTCACTTAAATTCGGGTTTACCCCCGCCTTAATTTTAGCTTTAAGCATTTATAACTCAAAAACAAGCTCGGTGACCCCCATTTTTTATTATTGAATTGTAATCAGCATGATAAGATGCAACTTTTTGCAAAGTTTAAAAAATTCTGCGAAGGGGGTTCAGAGCCACCTTAAATTTTTGAAAATTTAGGTGGCTCTGAGCCCCCTTCACAGAGGGGGACACTTTGTGCACCTCTGGAGAGGACACTTCATGCACCTTACATGATGGAGCTACCTGAAAGGGACATTTCATGCACCTCACATGGTGGATCTACTAGGGGACACTTCGTGCACTTTAACTGACGGACTTAGCGGAAGAGGACACTTCGTGCACCTTACATGATAGAGCTAACTGCAATTTGAGAACTTTCAAAACATCACGAGTGACCATAAATCATGAAATGCACGAGCAGGTTCATACGATTTTTTATCAGTTTATTATATTCTCAACAAAATTACTCAAACGCGCTACTTTGTACGCGTTACGTACTACATAAAACGCTTCAATGGTTTCCAATATGCTCACATGTTTTATTTGAACCAATCAGAAATATTAAGTTGTGACAGGCAAATCAAGCGTGAAGTTTTTGAAGGATTTTGAAAAAATTTAGAAAATATCTCGAAAGCTAAATTGCGGCAAAAGTCCGCAAATCTGGATTATCCCCCGCAAATCTGTTTTCAATTCTTCAATCTCAATCGAACTGAGTGATTTACAGACCTTGGTGAGCTACATTGCCCCTGAACCACGTTAAGTGTGACTTGACAGTTGTGAAAGTTGTTCACGCTGAAAGTATGGCCGCTTGTGTTCACTTGCTCAGACGCTGAAGTCGTTGGAGGAAAAGACCAAATTGGTAGATCAGGAGAACTGCTGGAAGATTTTGACTGTGGAGTTATGCTGATGATGTTTGAAATCTTTTGACTGCCTCTTGACGCTTGCTGCTCGGAGTTTCTTCACAACTGTCTTCCTTGCGGTGTGGTTAGTCAAATCGATAGAAATCGATCATCGAAAACTAATCGATTACTCGATATTACTCGATAATACTCGATAATTGTGGTCAGAACTTCATGTTAGCCCACATATCCATATATGGATAGGACATAACCATATATGGATATATATGGATAAGACAATATGGGAGTGTGCTCTATATGTGGGCTAGCATGAAGTTCTTGCCATAATTGTTAATCATAGACAGCGGTTGACAGTTACTTGCATGTGATAATTTCGTGGCTAGTCTTACGAAGCTCGTTTTGTCCCGGCCAAGGGACTCATCAGAGACCTTTTCGCTTGGCAAACTCGTTGGGCATCGCGCCCAAAGTCCCGTTCGCTAACAAAATGATGACAGCAGTCTCGCCTTATATCGCATAAGGATTCCCGACAGCACAAATTCACGAGTGAAAGTTAACAATAGACAGTTGACAGTTACTTGTGATAATTTCGTGGCTAGTCTTTGGGCGCGATGCCCAACGAGTTTGCCGAGCGAAAAGGTCTCTGATGAGTCCCTTGGCCGGGACGAAACGAGCTTCGTAAGACTAGCCACGAAATTATCACAAGTAATTGTTAATCAATTAGCTAAAATACTCGTTAAATCTCGATAATCACAAGATTTGACATGAAAGACAACCCCAAGATTTAGGCGCAGATTATCGATTGTATTGGTTTTCTGGAACAGGAAGAGGAAGAGAAGGAAAAGTGGAAAATGAGTCCTCTGGAGGATATGACTGTCTGCCTTCTGAGAGAGGTGTTAGACAGTTAAAATGTAACCTACAGATCAATTGAAAAAAAAAGCAGAACTCATAGCTTAAGTTCGTCAAGCTCGTGAGAATTTACAGGAAGGCGAAACTCGGTCAACATCAACATTCACCGGAAAGAAACAGAGCAGCATTTTAAAGGCAGCTTAACTCTGAAGAGCAAAATAACTTGTTTATATACTGTTACGATGACAAAAGGGAGAAACTTCTCAAGATCCTCGCTCACCTATTATTTCTCCTGGAAATTGTTGGAGCATATTTTGAAGGCCTTTTATTCATACAAGTTGTAACCTTCATTCTCACTGTCTATTGCCTTTTAATGTGCCATTCATGCGTAATGAGCTTTTTTGCTCACTTGACTGATTCAGTTGCGTCGTGTGTGGATGAAGGTGTTATCTTTTTCGCTATTCGCTCAAGTCAATTTACAGGCAGTACTTGCCGAAACAGTTGTTACAAGTTACTAACTCGTCGATGCGTACCTGAACGTTGTTGGTTTACCTAAAACAGACATCACTTCTGCGTTTTTGTTCTCTTGTTACCGTTACGGTTACATTTGTTGTTTCTAGCAGCAAGAACATTTTTATTACAGTTTAAGAAACCGTTGCAGTTTGTTAAAAGATTTTTTAAAGCTGTTTTATGCGACTGATTCGAGGTTAAGTGCACTTTACTTAATATAAAGAAAAAAATAAATTCCAGATTTTTTGGCCTTAGGATATCCAATGCAATAGTCATTTGTTCCTTGCTTACAGTCTCTTTCTTCTTCTTCGCCTTAGTTCCTCTGACGAATTCGATATTTTCGATGTAAACCGATGAAAATTGATTGAAATCGAACTCTAATTACCAAAATCGATAATCACAAAAAACTCTGCTATCGATTATTATCGATTTTCGATATTAATCGATTAATTAGTATCAAAAAATATCGATTACGATCATTTATCGATATCGAAATTATCGATTTGTAACGTCCTGGGTTAGTCAATTTCCTCTTGCTTGTTTCCGAAGAACCCCCTTCATATTATCGATGCTGCTTACACCGAGCCGTTGTTTCTTGTACCAGACATTTTCAATTATGGCAAGGTAAAAAGGACCTTTCTCTCGCAGATCTTGAGGGCGTCTGCTAAGTTACTGCTTCAGCAGGTCAACAGGACATTTCTGACCGCCGGTAGCGAACATTTTTGGCAGAACACTACGATGTTTTGTGTTCAGTCCGCCCTGCCTCGTCTTTGTAGGATTCTCTTTAAATGTGACGAACTCAGTGTTACTGTCGTTCACACAAAAACTGAAGTCCTCGACTTCCATTGAATGGTGTTCCTGTCTTCCCCTCACGCCGAGACTGTTGAGTCAAGATCCACCACATAGTTTGGGAAAGACTTGAACTCTTGGACTGCAGTTGACTTGACTTTGCTTACTCCATAGCATTTCTTCCTCCTCGTTTTTCAGTGCATTCACGGCGTTGGGTCTCTTGCCTTTCTCTTGTTGACAGAGACACTTCACTTTTCCTTCAAGTACCAACTTCGACTGGTGAATCTCTTTGTTTCGTATGATAGAGTACTTGTAGTCGTGCTCTTTTAAAATAGCGGTCGAGGGCTGCCAGCATGGATTTTAAACTCTCAGGTTCGTACTCAAACCCGTCTTTAGTACGTATTTCTGTGTAGAAGATTTAAAACATTTTATCGAGTTGTTCGTGCTCGTATTCTTCCAGTTTTGGGTTTAGTCCTCTTTCAGTCGGCCATGTTTGCCAGACAATCAACCAGGTATGTGTAGCTTTCAACGTGTTTTTGTTTCTCGCATTTTCTTTAAGTTGCTCAACGATGTTTTGGTTTGACAAAGCAAACCCACTGTCAGCCATTTTTTTTCACTTTGGTGTTCAAATTTGGCGCTTCCCCGGTGTTTCCATAGCAACTTCCGTATTGCACTCTATAACCTGGATTGCACTCTACAAACTATTTATGCATTCGCCATTGGCCAATCAGAAACAAGATATTTTGTTGAGTATATAATAA
>JAHPZR010051534.1:10000-18264 GCA_019787425.1 Platygyra sinensis | reverse complement strand
TATAAATAAGCAAGAACAATTACTATATCTTTTAGACGCAGTGTGACGATTTTTGCGGGAGAAATTTCGAAATTTTTAAAGGAATTAACTGCTTAAATTTCTTCTGATCCATTGGGAAGAGCAACCGCGACGAGAAGTGTGAATAATTCGTTTTTCATGATCTAACATCGTGGCTCGAAGTTCAATAGTCAAGACTAATTTTTATAACCTAAGCCACATATATTCTTTAGAGTTAGGAGAAAGCATTAAGTCAACCACATGTATTAATTGGATGGCCCCGATTCATTAGCGAGAACTTACCAATTAAATGACACACCAATGTCATTCAAGTTTATTGTAATCACACCCGGAACAAAAGTTTCGACGGAGAATACAGCACAGTATGCAGAAGCTAAGGAGCTCAAATGACTTACCACTTTGCAAACGGCACAAAGTGACCGAAATTTGGGAATAGTTATAATATTACTTTCGTTGCTTGAAAAATATTATTTTCCGAGTTCTTGAGCGCTTTTGAACTGGCTAAAACTTTACCCAATTCCGGACCGATTGTGACTGGTAACGAATGAGTTAGTCGTGAAGTCGTGCACGTTTGTGAATTGTACTGATTATGCTAATTTAGGCGTCTGTTGACTGCCATTTAGGTGTAGCGTTAGGTGAACGTATACCATTCGATTTTCGCAGAATGCGAGCAATTCACAAGCCGTTCACGAATATGGCAAATGACGAAGCGCAGATGAAATTGTTCTTTGAGTGTTATGCTTTTGCTACCCAGACCAAGGTGCCGTTCCGTCGCAATAACATGTATTAACGTCCTTTACTCAACAAAACTTGACTTGCTTCCTCGCTAGCTGGTGTGGATCCGGATGTCGGTGGGCATGTATGACAATTAACACATAGCCCTTACAGTTTTCGTTCTCGTCTTTTTCGACGCTTTTTTTTAAAAAAATTGGCGCCAATGTCAGCGAGTGCTATTTTAGGCTACAGTTCAGGTCACGATATACATAAAGGAGATACTACATAATTAATTAGTTTAATTATGAAGTCTTCATCCGATCCTGCACATCGTGTGAAGGAACCTGAAAGATAATAGTGTTTACTAATGTAGAAAAAGAGCAAGAGCTTTAGCTTAGATTGGAAAAGATTAAGACGGATTACGAACAAGAACTAAAAATTTTTAGGTAAATGTTTCCTAACGCCCATACGTTGACGGTCGCGACGAAGATGACGTTGTCAGAAATTCAAGACATTCTGGAACATGATCGCTTCATTAGTGCTCCAGTGTTTTCTTACAAATAAAGATTTTCTAATGAAGTTATCTACATTTTATTTGTATCTAATCTCTGAGCCTACACACTTTACATCAGTTTTTAACATTTTACTTGATAATGAGGTCATGCAGACTTCGAAAACGTCGTAGTTTTTTATACGCGTTATTTTTATTATCAATAAGCTTATAAAGTAATTCTATCAGTGTCAGCAGAGAACCCCAACCTCGTTCCCAGGTCTTTTTTCCCGCCCCCAGCCAGTTTAGGCCTACCGTCCCACACTATCCGTCCCGAAACGAGCTTTATTTCTACGGTTAGGCCTACCGTTCACACCAATCGTCACGAAACGAACTTTTCGACGCCGGAATAATTTGAAATGGTCGGTTTTGCGTTCTAGTGCGAACGAAATCATTTTTGCTAAACAGCGCTTTTTTAATAAAAACGATGGGTTACGAAAACCTTGTTGAATTTTCCAGCATCCCATGCAGGGCAGGGCTTTTTTGTGTTGCCGCCCCAAAGCGTATGAAACCTCCGCTGCCAGCAGTAAAATATTGCAACAGAAGAACTTTTGAAACAGTTTTAAAAATATGTTTGAAAACGGGACATTATTGTAGGCTAGCTTTTCATAACTATCATTAAATTAGAATTAATCATGCCAGTTTTGTATGTCTAAAATTTCATGATTGCGCATCTATCTACATTTAATCTAGTGTAATCTTTATTATAGTTTTTGCGCTCCTTTTAGATCACTACATTTATTTTTAGATTTTGAATTGTGTTAATATATAGCTGACTTTTGTAATGGCCGCGCAAAGTGCATCGTAAATATATTCATGTATGTTGCGTCAATATATCTTTATATACTTGACTTTCAAGCCAATCAGAAGAACATTGAACATAAAGTATGATAGCATAAAAACACGTACACTATATTCCTATGTTTTTATATCGCAGCAGTTCCCTGCTTGCGTTCATGCGAGCTAGTTAATTGTTATTGAATCAGCACGCCATTCGTTCGGTATCAGTTCCCCCACATGATCAGCTTCATGCAGTTGCTTTTTTTTGCTTATTTACTCTGAACTTCGAAGCTGTACTCGAACTCTTGGTAAAGCAAAGAGCTTGGGCAAATCATGTCCTCAATTATCTGCGCTATTGGAAACCAACGTGATATTTACGCGCTACAAAATATTTCCAAGAATCTAGCTTCTTCTGGAAGGTGGGGGGGGGGGGGGGGTGGGGGGTAGTTACATAGTGGGACTTTCCCGAAACAAAGGAAAATCGGGGCTGGACCGGCAGCGAGCACCTCTGTTGTGTGAGCTGCGTCCCAGCATAATTTATTCCGATCCGCACCATGTGACCCGGATCGGGGGGGGGGAGGGGGGGCAAAGAGCCGAATTTAAGTTCGCTTAAATGAGTTCTGGTCATGTCTTCTGGCTCAGAGGTGGTCGACAGATGGAATAACTACGTTTTTATATGGACCGAAGAAAAAAAAAACTTTTTTTTTTTCCCAAGGAGAAAATTCAGTTTTTAGAAACAGTCTCTTCTTATAGCAATGATAGCCAACAGAAATAATTGCAACGTTCTGTCCTAGAACTTGGTTTTGGCCGCGCGTGATTTTGGGCTTGGCACCGTGAAGGAAAAACATCGCGTAGTACACTAGAGTATGACGTACTTACCTTATGACAGAGTTGTAAACCTTTTTGTCAACCAGCACGTGTTAGTAAAACATGTCCGCTAGATATAAAATCCGAGATGACATTTTCAGTTCTTGTTACCTACAGTCGCGCGCTATAAAGAGTGTCACGCATCTGACCATACTCTAATTCTCTCCGCCAAACACGGATCAATTTAAATTCTGTCGGGACAAGGCCTCCAGTAGATCTTTTTCAAAAAATTCGTAAAATTAGGTGCATTGGAGACGGATATTTATCCTCTCTCGCATCACAGCGCGACCCTTGACCTGGAATGAAACATATGATGATAGGATTTTTCGGTTTTTTTAAATTTCTCTCGTTGAAACCTTTTTACCAACTTTAGCCGTCGAAATGTCTAGGAGCCCTGTCAGCGCATCCATCTAGCTTTTCCGATTATATGACCATTTCGGAATCCGATTACGTTGAATTTTTGTCAGTAAAAAACAGCATTGTTCATACGGCAAAGGATACCTGAGCACGTACCGAGTTCTCAGGAGTACAGCTTGAGAGTGAGGTAAAAAAAAATAGAAGTTCCTTTCTAAATCGGAGTCTTGGAGACTCGCGTACGCGGTTTTTGACCAACCTACTCTGATCTGGTTGCTCGAAAAACAACGTCACGTTTTTCCTCTTATTCACAAAACATGTTCTATATAGCTCGAAAAAAGCCTCTATAATAGCTGTTTATCTCTGTGGTTTTTGAAAATACAGGGGTTTTGAAATATACCACCAAAATCAAATTCACTTGAGCTGCAAATTTTCAAACTTTTCTTGGCAGTAGTTACCGGATCGAGTCGGAGGAAGGGGGAGATTCAGGCACGTTGCATGTTACCAGAGTAGATAATGTTAAAATTAATTATATCGGCTGCGCTAACCTGCGATCAAGCCGGTCCCTATACACTTTTTTGTCGCTGCGGCGACAACAAATATAAGGGCCGTCCGGATCGCGAGGTAAGGCTGAGCTTGATAGTTTCACGCACAAGAAACTGCGTCCTTGTTGCAATGCAATCACAATAGCGCACGGCGTAAAACACAAGGATTTTAAACCAAAAAAGCTATGAGTATTTCTACATATTCCCCAATTTTCAAAACTGCGCGCGGTTGCCAAAAAGATTGAAGGATAGTAATAAACACAATATATATAGCCTCCATTTGGGGCGAAAATATGCTCGGATATTTGTCCTTGGACATTAGTGTTCCTCAAAGCACACAGTTACGCTCTCGAGAAAAACTGTTCGCTTCTCGGAACAGATGATGTCCGCGGACAAATATCCGAGGCATATTTGCCGCCAAATGGAGGTTATTGTTTATATACCCCTAAATTTTCTAGATATCTTAATATTTCCTAAATATCTTGAAACTCTAAAAGTGCAGAAAAAATCCGGATATTTGTGAAAACGGGCCTAGAGTAGAAACATTCCTTAAAGAAGTCAGGCCGTGCCTGACGAAATAGTTACTCCAACCGTACGGTCAGCCCCCGGGGTCAGCCTTTCTGTTTTCAGTTTCTTCCTAGAGTATACCATGTTGAGACCACACTACTGATAAAGCATGATTAGTAAATTCTTATGGAAGATGCGTGTTGATCAGACAGAATGTCCGAAATTTTTTCTTTATGGATAAAATATTACCTGAATTCTAAACAAAACTTGACTTGTTGATACAAGTGTCTGGCAACTTAAAGACGCAGTGCCTGCTCAGTCAATTCCAACTGTTAATTATTTCTGGTTCTAATCTGGCATAAACTGGATCGCAAAGAAAAAACCACCAAAATAGTCAAAAGCCTGATACCATAATGTTAAAACTATGCCTTTTGAAGGCTATCGAGAGAAAAGTATCAGATACCATTTTAATGCAATGTAAATATTGTACTGCGCGATTTTGTTTGCCGTTTTATAGAAGAAATTTTTAAAGTTACAGCTAGCGTGGTAAACTCTTACAAAAGTGCGTCTTATTACCACGAAAAGTGGAAAAATCCCGATCGTAACCATCCCCAAAAGTACTGGCTAAATTACACTTGAAAGCCTAGACTATCCGGCGTTGTACTGAATAATCGAAGACTGAAAACCCGTCTGATTTTTTTTTTTTAAAAAGTTGCGCAAATTAATAATGTTCTCAAAACAATTGAGTGAGCAGAAAACTTGACAAACTAGTTTAAAACTGATTTTAATTGTTTAAAATGCCGCTTTGCAGGTATATCATATGAAGTTGCAGTGATATTTTGAGAACCAAAACAGTAAAATTTCGGTTTACGTCTACAAACAGTTCTTTTACAATAGTACACCTGCAGTTCGTGTGCAGGAAACCGCTAGTGTTGCAATTGTTTCACTGATTCACGATCAATTTGGCACAATGAATAAAGCCCTTGGCTTCTCCAAGTTTTGTACGAAACGTTTGTCGAGAGAACTGTATAAATGAAACTTTTCTGTAAAATATTTTTCAGCTCCGAGTGGTTTTAATTTATTTATTTCTCGCTATTTTGCGCGGCATGGTTTTGTTAATTGATGTCAATTTGAGTTTTCCGACAGGGTCCAAAGTGCGTTTTGATGATCAGTTTAAGTGTCGCCTAAGGCCAAAACAAAATTTCCGCTTTAAAGTGAAAACGTGACTGGCGTATCTTTGAAAGCCCGAAGTTCGTCGCAATATGTGCAGATGTCTGGCGTACTCGTGTATATTTCCTACGAAAAACAACAGATGTATTTTAGGACTCTTTTGAGTTTTGCATCGAGAAGAAATTTAGAGCCAGGTGAAGTCTGGGTTTAAGTTTAAGTTTATGTTTAGTGCTGCCTGAGGGTCAATTGCGGAATATTAATAAATTTGCTTTTGTCAGAGTTTGTTGTAAAACTTTATTAGTTTTTCAAAATCAACTTTGGTGCTATGGCAACACGACAGAAAACTATCCATGTGCGTTTTGGACTGGCTTTGTTTTTTTTCACGGATTGTTTCTTCACTTGGTGCAGCATTCACTCAGGTTTCTGTGGCTTCCTCTTCACAGAACAGTACAGTCAGTTTTCGAGACAAAGATAGCAAGTGCAGGTGTGATTACAGAAGGCTTTTATGCCTAAGGAGTAAAGCAGTTTAATTTTCATCATCGTATTGAACAGAACTTGAAGGCCGTAAACTTGTCATCGATAGAGAATCATTGCAGACTCTCTTGGAAGAGCACAGCTGAACCGTGACTAAAAAGTCTATTTTTTTATCAGTATTTTTACCGCCAGAGCATTTACAAGTGGGCTGGCTCACACAAAAACCGACAGAATTTTAATCGCTTGCTTGCTTTAAAGATATAAAGCGACAGTCGGCTAAAGATCACAAACGAGATATTAGTAATAAGTATTTCATTTTGTGGAGCCAATTTCTGCAAAAAGTGCGCCACTCCGGCGAGATAATCATAAACAATTTTATTCCGAGTGATTAAAGTGTAATCAAAAACGGATCGCGAACTATTTTTCCATGCTATTGAAGTTTTCTTATTTCATCTGCCTCTCGTTTTATTTCGTTTCTTTGCCCGGGGCTGTTGTCTCGCAATAACAGAAGCAATTCTTTTTTAGATGTGGCGGGAGTTGAGCGCGATACACACTGGGTCATCTTCTGTTTGCGTATACACATGCTAAGCTTTTTCCTTTCTTTCACACAGAAAAATTGCTTCCGACAGAAGCTAAAAAGCTATATAAAAAGAAGGTATTGTTTAATTTTGGATTTCTTGAAAAGACTACTCATATATTTATTTACTGTAACCAAAGCGTACTTTGAACAATGCTTCATTTGAAACGCCGCTCGCTTCCTTAGTTTTGAATTTTTCATTTCAGATAATTTGCCATTATGGAGAAAGATTTAAAATCGTTTTCAGTACTACTGAAAAAGTACATTTTGAACAAACAGATCAGTTACAGGAAACATACTTCAACTAAATCAACTCAATAATTATTTTTATGAATTTGAATAGTTTCTAAATTTGCATGTTCTGTTTTTCTGTAAAGTTTTAGAGAATTTTACAAACTTCTGGTGTGCAGTGTTTCGGGGTTTTCTCGTAACATTTCGATGTCGGCAATCAAATTGAAACTATCTATATTACTAGCATTTTCTACTTTTCTGTTATGGCGACAAATAAGGTAATATATTTATTAAATGCATGTTTTTTAGCGGTGATGGCGTAAAAGTGGTCTCAAACACTGATTTTAATCTCGCAGAATTAAATCTCTAACCGAAGAAAACTCTTAGAGAGATTGCCAAGCAAAACCACACGGATTGTTTAGCTCAAGTATGAGCTGCGATTTCGATTTATAATCGTTTTCACCAATACCTCCGTAAATTATGCAAACTTGTTCCTAAGATCAAAAACGAAATAACCAGCTGCTTAAATTTAGAAGAGCGCCATTGCTCTTGCCTAAAAAAGAACTTTAAATTAAACAAAATAAACTGGGAACTATGAAATTATTTTTTACATCAAACAATCTCCATTTGCATTTTTGGAGTGTAATCAGATATTTAGTTTGAAAGAGGTTGTCCTTCATGAAATGCATTTTTTTTCCGGAGTCACACAATTTTCTTTCCCCGTCTACGTGTCGTTAAATAAAATCCCTTTCCTCGACCACCTACAGTGAAACCATGTTTTTCGAACCTTTAGCGGACTCTTAATAGATAATATTTCGTCAACAGCCAATTTCGAACACTACAATAAACACGGCCAAGGCTTCCATACAATAAATGGCAATCTAGAATTACTCACGGTTGTTTCAAATGCAGCACCGCGTGGTTAAGTCCTCTGAGCTGGATGATCGCTAGATTCTAGCAGCGAAACTCCAACCAATGTACACAGAGATCTCCTGTGCGATCAGTTACAGATCAACTCTCTAGGCAAACAAGAAGACCCGAACAAACACAAGATATAATCAGAATTGTCTTGCGTGCTCGTTAAATACACTTCGAATGAGCAAATGTTTTTTTTGATCTCCGAAATTCGCGGAGTTCTGGAGCTGTTGTTATCTTGCTGTTGGTGCCAGATGGGGGATATGTAAACCGACTTGCCAACCCAGACTGGGTGGGACCCTGTACAAAGCTAAGCCGTGCGCATGCTCGTAGACTATATAAACAATAGCGTTACAATAGCCTCCATTTGGGGCGGAAATACGCTCGGATGTTTGTCCTTAGACATTATCTGTTACTCGCAGCTTACAGTTTTCCTCGAGCTACGGACCGAGAAGCGAGCAGGTTTCAGAGAGCGTAGCTCCTGCTCGAGGAAAATTGTGAGCTTCGAGGAGCAGAAAATGCCCAAGGACAAATATCCGAGCATTTTTTCCCGCCAAATGGA
>JAHPZR010051534.1:0-5000 GCA_019787425.1 Platygyra sinensis | reverse complement strand
TGAACTGAATTTCAGAAGCATTTGGAGTTTGTCTGTGTCTTTTTCCGCAAGTCACGTTTGTGTGGTTAAATTTTTTTAAAAAATTGTTGAAATGGGCGTATATAATGTGGATACGAATAAGGGTCAAATGTAAATAAACAGAGACGAGACGCATGAAAAACTAGATAACATTCTGTTTTCTTGCCAGGTCAGTGACGCAGTTTCGTGTCAAAATAAGCACGTACCGTGTGACAAACGGCACAATTGAAGTATAACTTGAAGTATAAATAAGACGACTTGAAATGCTAGGAAAGATTAAATGGCTTATTAAATATTGCAATATTTCAACTTGTAGAACTTTAGTCAGTCTTCTAAGGGCCGATGCGATTAAAAGTGATGCTACATTTTCTGTGATTGTAGCTTGATTTTTATGGTGTAGCCATTGACTCTTTGACTGTTGCATATTTTCGTAGATTGTATTCTAAGGATTGTAGGGGCCGATGCGATTGTAAGGGCAAGATTGTAAGGGCCGATGCGATTAAAATTGATGCTACATTTTCTGTGATTGTAGCTTGATTTTTTTGGTGTAGCCATTGATTCATTGACTGTTGCATATTTTCGTAGATTGTATTCTGCATTTTCAGGGCGTTAGTTTTGCTTCTTTCTCGAAATCGGACGGTGTTTCCCATACTTTTTAGCGGTAGGAAAAGTAGCTTTGGTACATCTGAAGGTGTTAAGTCCTAAAGGTCCACAGAGGAGCTTTTGGGGTACTTTTAACCAGGCGCTCATCACTAGGAGCCTGCAACTCCCATAGTAAGCCAACTCAACGGCATTTTTACAGACCAGTCTATTTTTAGATATTTTTTCCTCGAAATAGGCCAGTTCCAGTCTACATGAGCACGCTTCGGTAAAGATAAAACAATTAATGCGGCCTGACTTAAACATGTAGACATCGCGTCGAACGGACATTAGTCGGCCTACCCCGGTCCCAAGCTGACGTTTAGTGCGTTCATCGGAGCACAGGCGGCCCAAGCTCTCTTTGTGAGGAGTTTGGGGGCACCCAACGACAATTTTCGGAAATATATCTGTTCGGAAGACGATTTGAGATCTAGAATTTTCGGAACATTTTTTGTAAAATTTCTTGCTTGCCTGCTTCTCCTAAGATTTTCGAACATCTAAAATATGGTATAATTGCCAATTTTTAACGGATTTTTACCCTAAAAAGGTCACCTATAATTTTCGGGAGCCTTTTTTCTGGCTGAAATGTTCGAAAAGGTAAGTTTTGATCCCTATAATTTTCGGATCACTAGACTTTCAGCTAGGAAATCCGAACAGATGAAAAATTTTTAGGGGATAAAAATATGCCTATATCTACCGTTTAAATACCAAAATACTTTCAACAATGCTATGTTTTAGTGGTTTTGAACTATATTCTCGTTGGGTGCCCCTGGGAGTTGTTATTCTTTTAATCTTTATGCGAACGTTCCGTGACATAGTTGCCTCCGTCGTCTACTGTTACATAACGACCGAGTTTCATCGCGCGAAACGTGACTCTGGCCTTTCAGCATTTGGAGGTGTTATGTTACGACGGTTTGAATTTACAAAGATTTGTGTGGGAAAAAACGTTAATAGACATTTTAACCGAAATTTTGATACTTTTGCAATAAAAATGACTTACCTCAATGCCTTGATGCCTTTTCTATTGTCATCTTGCTTTTCAGCTCGATCCGAAGCCTTTTAAGCTTGCTGTTATAAGAGGGGGGCTTAGGGGCCTATTAGAAACCGAAAACCGGGCAAAAAATCGCCGAAAACCGCAAAACCGGAAGAAATTCGTCCAAAACCAAAAGCCGGATAAAAGTCCTCACTCATGAAGCTTTGGTAGTCTTCAGAATCTCTCTTTCTGTTATTAATTTTTATACGTATGAAGAATTGTCTTACCCCACAAATCAGAAAATGTGCGACCACATTCTAGTAACTCTATTGAAAATGGGACCCCATGATAGTCAATCCAGTTGTTGGAATAAGAACTATAGTGGTTAATTTGTAATGATGAATTTTGACAGTATAAAGTCACCATATCAACCAACTCGTAAACAACGAGCACGAACCGAATAATTTTTAAATATAAATCCATTTTTAAAATTCGTTTGCAAGTAATCCAAATTTACGCCAAAAGTCAATTCAGAGAAAATTAGAAATTGTCGATAATCGTCATTTCAAAGGAAGAGGATATGTTGAAATAGAAATGGTTTCTCCACAATTCCAATAAAAATATTTAAATTGTTGTTGTTTATCTATTTAATCTTACCAATGCCGGAGTAATCTGTGTTTGCAACCAGATCCATTCTTAAAAAGCACGATCGATGAAAATTGAGAGAACGTCTGTCAACATTAATCGATCAGGGTGGATTGATAAAATATCCTTTCAACTAAAAAAAAAAGCTTAACAGACGCTTGACAACTCTTTGACATGCTACCTCGATTCGTAAAAATCGAGAGAAGGACAACGTAAAATAAAAAATGCATTTTCTGAAACAAACGAAACGACTGAATATTACTTAATGGCTAACGTCAAGGTAAACAGTCACCTCCGTTTTTGTAAAAGAATTAATTGTTTTTTTTAAAACTTGTTACAACAGACTTGTCGTGGGCATCACGTCCGTTAACGTTTCCCGACAGTCGCGTAATTTTTGCGTCATTAGAGAGGTTAAGCATGACGTTCACGGCAAACGGCAAAAATAAAACTTTTGCCGTCTGTCTTCTTCAGCTCTCTTTACAGTAGAATCAAAATATTTGTATTTGCAGTGAATAGTAAGAGACACTTTCCTATTTTTGTATGGTTTATTTAAGGAACATGAAAATAATATATAGAAAAACAGAGGAAATATTTACCGTTTGCCCTCTGCCGTAAACGTCAGGCTTAAACTCTCTAATATTGGCTCTATTTTTTTATTCTTTTCATGTTACCCTTAAATAAATCATACAAAAATAGGAAAGTGTCTCTTACTATTCACTGCAAATACAAATATTTTGATTCTCCAAACATCCTTGGCGCAGCGGACGGCAGGCAGAAGGATGGTTATCAGCCTCGGTTATCAGCCTCGGTTATCAGCTCGCAAACCGTAGGACGTTATGCGGAGACACATTACGATAATGAAGCGCTTCCACGTTTTTTTGTCGTGTACTTTGTTATTTCCGGGTGGTCAACTCGGAGCACCGCACCTCGTTGGCTATTTACCATCTTGTATACAACAAGCGCGAGCCGAATAATTTTGAAATATTCATCCATTTTTGGAAATCATTTTACAGGAAAAATGTACCCAACAAATTGACACTTATCGAACCGAGTAGCTTCGTGGCTCAGTCGGGAGAGCATTGTACCGTATCGCAGATGTCACGAGTTCGAATCCTGCTGTAACCACCTGAGTAGAAGGGACAATTTTGTTTTGTCATTGTAAGCGCAAGGTACTTACCCTTATTATATACTCAACAAAATATCTTGTTTCTGATTGGCCAATGGCGAATGCATAAATAGGTTGTAGAGTGAGATCCAGGTTATAGAGTGCAATACGGAAGTTGCTATGGAAACACCGGGGAAGCGCCAAATTTGAACACCAAAGTGAAAAAAAATGGCTGACAGTCGGTTTGCTTTGTCAAACCAAAACATCGTTGAGCAACTTAAAGAAAATGCAAAAAACAAAAACACGCTGAAAGCTACACAGACCTGGTTGATTGTCTGGCAAACATGGGCGACTGAAAGAAAACTAAACCCAAAACTGGAAGAATACGAGCACGAACAACTCGATAAAATGTTTTAAATCTTCTACACAGAAATACGTACTAAAGACGGGTTTGAGTACGAACCTGAGAGTTTAAAAATCCATGCTGGCAGCTCTCGACCGCTATTTAAAAGAGCACGACTACAAGTACTCTATTATACGAAACAAAGAGATTCACCAGTCGAAGTTGGTACTTGAAGGAAAAGTAAAGTGTCTCCGTCAACAAGAGAAAGGCAAGAGACCCAACGCCGTGAATGCACTGAAAAACGAGGAGGAAGAAATGCTATGGAGTAAGCAAAGTCAAGGCAACTGCAGTCCAAGAGTTCAAGTCTTTCCCAAACTATGTGGTGGATCTTGACTCAACAGTCTCGGCCTGAGGGGAAGACAGGAACACCATTCAATGGAAGTCGAGGACTTCAGTTTTTGTGTGAACGACAGTGACACTGAGTACGTCACATTTAAAGAGAATCCTACAAAGACGAGGCAGGGCGGACTGAACACAAAACATCGTAGTGTTCTGCCAAAAATGTTTGCCGACTGGCGGTCAGAAATGTCCTGTTGACCTGCAGAAGCAGTAACTTAGCAGACCCCCTCAAGAGGTGCGAGACAAAGGTCCTTTTTACCTTGCCATAATTGAAAATGTCTGGTACAAGAAACAGCGGCTCGGTGTAAGCAACATCGATAATATGAAGGGGGTTCTTTTGAAACAAGCAAGAAGAAATTGACTAACCCAGGACGTTACAAATCGATAATTTCGATATCGATAAATCGATCGTAATCGATATTTTTCGATACTAATTAATCGATTAATATCGAAATTCGATAATAATCGATAGCAGAGTTTTTTTGTGATTATCGATTTTGGTAATTAGAGTTCGATTTCAATCAATTTTCATCGGTTTACATCGAAAATATCGAATTCGTCAGAGGAACTAAGGCGAAGAAGAAGAAAGAGACTGTAAGCAAGGAGCAAATGACTATTGCAGTGGATATCCTAAGGCCAAAAAATCTGGAATTTATTTTTTTCTTTATATTAAGTAAAGTGCACTAAAATCAGTCGCATAAAACAGCTTTAAAAAATCTTTTAACAAACTGCAACGGTTTCTTAAACTGTAATAAAAAAATGTTCTTGCTGCTAGAAACAACAAATGTAACCGTAACGTTAACAAGAGAACAAAAACGCAGAAGTGATGTCTGTTTTAGGTAAACCAACAACGTTCAGGTACGCATCGACGAGTTAGT